>JAMKCH010081171.1:0-44860 GCA_023653785.1 Ophioderma brevispina | reverse complement strand
CGTGTACCGCTTTTAAAATTTATAGCATTACGCTGAGTTTTGCATATTAATTACTCATTTGCAACTTAATTTGCCACGAATACGCCCGAAATCTAATCAGTTCGGAACTCTCCAGCCCGCTCCCTTCCACCAAGTTACAATATTATATTCCTACGGAACTCCCCTGAAAACTTGTACACAATCCTTGTAGGAAAATTTTCGTAAATTATGCCAATGAGATACTTAATTAGCATATTTTACGCCCAAAATCTAATCAAAGTCGAAGACCTCATGGACCCGCTCCTTTCCACCAGTTACACCATCCCTCCGGAACCTGACGGAACTCCATATCAAGCGTAACCCAAGCAGGTGAATACGGAGGCGAGCAACAGACAAGCATGACAAACATACAGAACAGTGATTACTAATTCCTCTTCCGAACAAAGTTCAGGCGAGACAAAAATGCATTTCCAATTTTTTTTAATCTCGCGCATTAATCGCTGCTTATCCCTTTTAAACTCCCATACATGTACTTGATTTGCAGCTGTAATCTACAATTAAATGGTGTGTTTTTTATACCGAGGTCAGTACTAGACCACAGTATGTAAGGCCTTGTGGGTAGGAGACCTTTCTTGCTGAAAGGCAAAAGCCTGGTCAGGTGAAAAGTGTCCCACGCAGGTAAATATGTCCAACTGTCTGCTGTTGCATGATTTCTCGCAAATTATTTGAAGATGGTAACTCTGCCCCCATTGGCTACGCGCTTGATTGGGACAACTGTACACTCAGTTCAATAGTTCTCTCAATCTTTAACATTTTGCATGCATTTATTGTTTTTGTTGTATTAATCCATAAAATGTTAATAATCAGATGGATAATAACCTAATTGTTAACAGGTTTGGGAGGGGCGCGCCGCCTCCCGGTAATTCCTTGCAAATCTTGCAAAATCAGCCCTTTTGGAAGCTTTTGGACCAGTTTCATCATTCAGCCTGTCAGCCATTCAGCCCCCCGGTCATTTTGAATTTTTCAAATCCTGGACCAGCCACTTAGTTTGAGTACTAGTCGTACTTTACATTTTACCAATTATGCATGAAGGTTCTTTACATGTATACTTCAGTTTGTTTCATATTCTATCTACAAAGCTAAATCAAACACATTTGTAAGTATTTTGTGTGTTGTTGTTTGCCTTTTACCTCGAACCAATGATAAAAATGTTATTAGCTGATATGATCAATAAAACCTTGTTTTAAATAATTTGTGTACCGGTCCCATACTTTAAAGTGCCAAATTATGCACATGTACCAGTATATAGCCATTGCACCTTCAGTGTTCATATACTATACTGTGCTGTTTTATATCCAGGTCAGTGTATGGCAGGGTTCCCATGGGTTTTTCGAAACATCAGACCTGAAAGTAAATTCCAATTTCACTTCCGTGTCTGCTTGTTTCAACATGACCTCGAAACAACAGACCTCATACCTGGAAGCGATTTTTTTTGCCGAAGTCAACATTTTACTTTCAGGTCTGATGTTTCGAAACACGACCCTGGGGAGATGTCATCCGAAAGCAACATACCTCAACCCGTAGTGAAATTACTTTCGGGTCTGATGTTTCGATCTGATGTTTCGAACATCCCCCAGACACCCCCCCCCCCCCCCCGGGTGTTTTCAAAATATCAGACCTCGACCCGGAAGTGATTGTTTCCTCCCCCGAAGTTGAAACATTTCACTTCTGGGTCTGATTTTTTGAATTCAAGTGTAACCTTCATCTCACCGTGCCGTGACACGGGGGAGTTTCTGCCATAATGGTTTTTCTTTTTTCTTCTGCTGCTAAATTGAGGGGGCCGACCAGGTCAAAGAGAAAATAATGGGTCGGGTGGGCGGGAGGTGGTTCCTCCCTATGCTTAAACTTTACATACCTACCCCCACATTTTATATCCGCCGCTGAGCCAAACCTTTTTAAAACCCAGGCAACGGCGACTGCGCGAAGCCAAACCTTTTTAAAACACCACCAGCATACGGCGACACGAAGCCCAACCTTTTTTAAAACCCATGCACGCGACAGCGGAAGCCAAACCTTTTTAAAACCCAGGCAACGGCGACATGCAGCGAAGCTGTAGGGCCTACCTGGGTTGTACCGTGTCGAATAAGAACAATTATAGTTATTTCAATTTAAATGAACATGAGAAGAAAACTATGAACATTTGAGTTTAAATTAGTTGTTTTTTTAGCGAATTTTGGCCATTTCCCGTGTTTTCATCAATAAGTTGTTTTTAAAAAAAACCACGAATGTTCGAGTTTATTTTAGACGGATCTTGACTTTTGTTCTATTATCTACTTGATTTGTTCTATTTTTTAGCTTGATTTCTACTAATTTTGGCTAGTTTGACCTTTTCCCGATATTTTTGGCTATTTTGGCCCTTTTTTTTCGTTGTTTTTAAATAAAAGTTGGGAGTTTAGTTTTCCACCAGAACGTTCGCGTTTTAATAATTTCGATTGAGCTTGCTTTGTATTTCTATTTTTAGCTTGAATTTAACACTATTTGGACTATTTTGGCATTTTCCCTCCCCGGTTTTTTTTAAATTAAAGTTGGTATATTGTTATGGGGCGTATACATCGAGTGTGAAAGCTTAGCTATGGTTGTTACACTGGCAAACGGCGACGCGCGACAGCGGCAACCCCCAGAACTTCAGGAGTTTACATTTTTCTATTTGTCTTGTGCTTACTTATCAAGTGGGTCCTGAAGCTATGGCAATAGTTAATTTTAAAGTAGCTTTGAATTTTACACTATTTTGGACTATTTGGCATTTTCCCGTATCGAGTGTGAAGCTATATGGTTTTACACGAGCAAACGGCACAGCGGCCGACAGCGGCAACACCCCGAACTCAGGAGTTGTACATTTTTTCTTTGCTTACTTATAGCAATGGGCCTGAAGCTAGGGAATAGTTAAATTTTAAAGAAGATGTTGATTTTTACGATTTTGTTCTTCGCGTTGTTTTTTTTTTCAATAAATTGGGTTTTGTTACAATTTTGAGCTGATTGTTACAATTTTGAGCTAGATTTGTAATTTTGGCTCTTTTGTCCTTTTCCCCGTTGTTTTTATTAATAAAGTTGAGATGTGTTATGGAGAATACGTCGAGTGTTGAAACTATGGTTGTTAACACGTGCAAAAACGGGACCAGCGGCGAACCATCACTTTGAGTTTCACGGTTTTTTCCTTTTAGGGTGTGTTGCTTATTCAAATGGGCAAAATAGTTAAAAAGTAAATTTAGATTGTTGATTTATACGATTTTGGGTAAAATTATGGCATTTCCCGTTGTTGTTGTTTTACAATAACAGTTTGTTTGTTTTAACCCATGAAAGTTCGAGTTTTAATTTTATAGGAGTGAGCTTGATTGTTACTATTTCGGTCGAATTTTGGCTTGTTACAGTTTTTTTTTATAAAAAAAAAAATAATAAAGTGGGATTTTGTTACCTTTGCCATGACGGTAGTTGACATTCGCGTTCTCTACCGAGGTGTGAAGCTTGGGCTGTTGCCTATGCACGGCGCACCGGCGACAGCGCAAGATCGGCAGATGTTTCTCTTATTGGCTGCCAAGCTGAATTGATACAAACACAGCTTTCGGAATGCGAAGATGTGGGTTTACTCATGCAAGCGGCGACAGCCCAAAGCTAAATAGCTATTTTAATACGGGGGGCATTTGTTCTTTTTAATACTAGTAATCGATATTTTTGGCTCTTAATGCTATCCTTCATACAAGGTGCAGAGTACAAATATTTTCTTGCAAGATTTCATAGCAATTTTGTAAGTCTTTCAAGTTAATCACGCAGAAATGCAAGTTCGGCGACCATTAAGCACGTAGGCACTTATTTTCAAGTTAACCAAGCCCCCGATTTCACTGTGTTTGTCGCATCTATAAAAACTTTCGTACGAAACAGGTGAAAAATGAGTCATTTAATTTCATATTCCCCCACAATTGTTTCCCACAATTAAAATGTTTTCAAAAATTTCCCGAATCGGCCGTATTTAACATTTGTTCTGAACAAAATACGGTTTGATATTTTAACGCAATAAAACGAACACAAACTTAATCAACAACATGACTCTTAATATATTTTAATCATTTTATTTTTTAACACAATAAATGAACACAAAACACTATCATTTGACATGTTTCTAAAAAAAATCAAATAAATTCTTATCAGTTTATCCTTCTTAAAGCAATTGACGAACACAAACTACTTCTTATCATTAATATGTTTTCTAAATAACATATTTATCAACAAAACAAGGGTGAAGATGGCCCGATTTCGAAATATTTTTAACTCATAACTTCCAAACTTAAACGCCCTTTAACCTCCCTAGATTTCACAGGGAAAAAGAGCTTTCCTTTTAATGCCAAAATTTTGACAAGAAGTATGATAACTTCCGTAAAATCTGGGGTTCTGGGGACGGAGGCTTAAAACAAGCAATGGTGAAGTTCAATCGTTCTTTAACCCGCAATTAAAATGTCCGCATTGCAAATGTTTTCTACTCGCAGCGCAATTGACAGGTTTCTAAAAACCAAACAAGTGTGAAGATGGTCGTTCTTTAATCCTTTGAGAAATAAACGGCGACTCAAGTGGGCCGTTCAAAATTACAATTTTTTGCTCTGTAAATGTAAAAGTCTTTATTTTTCACGGGCAATTCAAGAATTAGCTGAAAAATGATGTAAATGAGTCAAACACCAAACCCTATAGGACCTGTGGTGTTATAGAGGCGTTCCAAATCACCTGCAAGCATTTGGAAGGCCACTCTAAAGCCCACTGTAACTTATTGTGTTACAACGTATACAAAACTGGCCGCGCCAGGTTCCAAAGGTTAAACACAACTCTAACAGTTTAATATGTTTTGTCAAACGCAATTAACATGTTTTATACCAATCGTCTTGATAAAGATACAGGGTTTCTGGCAAATTGTTCTTTAGAAAACAAATACTCAATACTATGATAGACTTTACAAAGACGCCAGTATTCCTTCTTTAGAAAACAAAGATCAATTTAAGATCCTTCTAAGTAGAATACCACTATTATTTTAACCTGTTTCCAAACAAGCAGGGTTGAGTTGATCGTTAGTTAATCCGCCATTAAAATGTCCGCAAACCCGCAATTAAAAGTACTTTTCTTAACCTAATTTATCGCATCGCAAACTCCAATATTAACCTCTTTAGAAAACAAAGATTCAATTTAAGGACCCTTCTAAGTTGTTGCCTACAAAAGCTGGAGCTTCGCGCTGTCCCGCATCCGACCTTTTTTTAGATTTCGCGCTGTCCCGCTGCCATCAATCTCAACGTTTCCAAAACAAAGCAAGGGTGAAGTGGAATCGTTTTTTAACCTGCAAATAAAATATTTACAAGGTCAAGGTATTATGAGGTCATGAAATGCAACTCTTAACCCTTGTTTTTCTGAAAATGGAGTCATTCTTCAAAAAACTTTAACCAATAAGGGTGAAGAGGGTCGTTTTCTTTAAGATTCCTTCTTAAAATGTAAACAATTTAATGTTAAAACTGTCGATATTAACATGTTTTGTAAACATTGAAGCTATTTTTTCTAAACAGGTGAACTTTGGGTTGGTCGTTCTCAAGATTCCAATTTTCCGAAGTCACTTAATAGATGGGGTTTTGGGAATGAAGTCCATTCTCATCAAGTTCTATCAAAACTTTATATACTGAAACCGGGGGGCCTCCCCCTTTATCCCCAAAGATGAAATATCGTGCATTTAGCCCCAAATACACCTGGATAGGGAATACATTGCATCATTGGTGAATACTCATAATGTTTACTAACAAACATCTGCCTTATGATTTGTTTGGACGTACAGTATGGGATATTACCCTTTTGTTTTTCTCTGAACGTTTAAAAACTTGCACAAGTATGTTACCTCCTTATAATCGAATGGATCATACATCCAATTAGTCCAGTCCTCACCATTGGGTTAGAAAATCCGCGCGGTTTGTGCCGCTTTCGCCACTGTTGCTTGTAAAATCTGATTGAGCTTCGCTCTGTCACCACCCCACCGCCAACCCCCGCCTCCAACTTCCCTTTAGAGGTCCACTTTCACGCCGTCGACCAGTCACTTTTCCATAAGTTCTCGCTGCGTCGCTCCCAACTTTTAAACAAAAAGGGTGGGTGAAGGGGTCCAACCCATTTTTTAGTCCCTGATCAAATGACCCAGTGTTTTAGAACTACTACATTCGCGCTGTTGCCGCTGTCCGCCCCGCTGTTTGCCTGCAAAAGGTGAAGCTTCGCGCTGATACGCATCCGACTTTGTAAACAGTAGAGGTAAGCTGAGAAACCCCTTCCTTAGGTGCTCTGATTAAAAAATGAACAACAACAAGTCATTCGCCTGTTGCCGGCTGTCGCCAGCTGTTGCCTGCAAAAGTGAAGCTAATCGCGCTTGATGACGCACCCGACTTTTTAAACAGGAGAGGTAGGGGGAAACCCCCTTCCTTAGTCCTCCTGTAACAATGAATCACAACACTGTTATCACATCTCTCTCTCGCTTTGCCCGCTGTCGCCGCTGATTGCCTGATAAAATCTGGAGCTTCTCGCGGTCGTCGCTGCCAATTTTTAAACAGGCAGGGGTGGGGGGGGGGCTTCCCAAACCCCTTCTCCTTAGCCTTTTGATACAAATGACCAATTTGCTAAAACAGCAATCATTAGCGCTTTTGCCGCTGGTCGCCGCTGTTGCCCGCAAAAGTGAAGCTTCGCGCTGATGACTCATAAACCTACTTTTTAAAATTATTTAAATATTGGGATTTCTTCTTCTCCTTTTATCTTCTGATAAAATGAATCATCAACACTTTTATCATTCTCGCTGTTGCCACTGTCGCCGCTGTTGCCTGTAAATCTGGAGCTCGCGCTGGGTCGTCGCTGCCCATTTTTAAACAGGAGGAGGTTGGGGTGGGGCTCCAAACCCCCTGCCTTAGTCTTTTGATACAAATTGATATAAATGGGCTAGAAAACCAATCATTAGCGCTTTTGCCGCTGTCCCCGCTGTTCCTATAAAATCTGGAGGTTCACGCTGTCGCCGCCTCCCAACTTTTTAAAAGGTCAATTCGCGCTGTCGCCGCATCCGACTTTTTAAAAGGTCCGATTTCGCGCTTCGCCGCTGCCACTTTCAATACGGGTGACCTTCGCGGCTGTCGCCGCCGCTGGCGCAATGTCTAACATGTAGAGGTGGGGGGGGTTTTTCAACCCGTCCTAGTCCCTCTTGATTAAAATGAAATAATGACAAGAACAACAATAATTCACGCTTTTGCCGCTGTCCCCGCTTTTGCCTGTAAATTCTGGAGCTTCGCGCTGGTCGTCGCTGCAATGTTAACAGGAGGAGGTAGGGGGTGGGGCTCCGAACCCCCCTTCCTTATCTTTTGATACAAATGACTCAATGGACTAGAACAACAATCATTCAGCGCTGTTAAGCGCTGTTTCCGCTGTCGGCCGTCTGTTGCCTTCAAAATCTGGAGCCTTCGCGCTTGTCCGCCGCATCCAACTTTTTTAAAAGGTCAAATTTGCGCTGTCGCCGCATCAACTTTTTAAAAGGTCCCATTTTCACGGCTGTCGCCGCTGCAACTTTTCAACAGGTTGAACTTCGCGCTGTCGCTGCTGGCCAATTTCTAAACAGTAGAGGTGGGAGGGTTTCAAACCCCTTCCTTAGTCCTCTGATAAAATGATCATGGACCAGAACACAATCCTTCACGCTGGTGCGCTGTCGCAGCTTGTTGCCTTAAAATCTGGGCTTCGCGCTGTCCGCCGCTGCCCAATTTTTAAACGTAGGAAGTGGGGGGGGGGGGTCCAACCCCCCTTCCTTAGTCTTTTGGATACCAATGACTCACCGGGCTAGAAGCAACAATCATTAGCGCTGGTGGCGCTGTCGCCGCTGTCGCCGCTGTTTGCCCTACAAAATCTGGAGCTTCCGTTGTCCGCCATTCCAAACTTTTTAAAAGGTCCAAATTCGCGCTGTCGCCGCTGCAAACTTTTCATAAAGGTTGAACTTTGCCCGACACGCCGCTGCCAAATTCTAAACAAGTAAGGTGGGGGTCAACCCCTTTCCTTAGTCCTCTGATAAATGACCTCAATGTACCAAAAACAACAATCATTCACGTTGTTTCCGCTGTCGCCTCTGTTGCCTGTAAATCTGGAGCTTTCGCGATGTCCGCCCGCTGCCTCATTTTAAACAGGAGTAGGTGGGGGGTCCAAAACCCCCTTCCCTATGCCTTTGTTTTACACATGACTCAAACGGGCTAGAACAACAATCTTTAGCGCGGGGGGGGTGTTGCCGCTGTCGCCCCTGTTCCTACAAAATCTGGAAGCTTCGCGCTGTCCGCCGATCCCCCTTTTTTCAACAGGCTCAATTCGCGCTGTCGCCGCTGCCACCATTCATAAGGTTGAACTTCGCGCTGTCGCCGCTGCCTGGCCACACTTCTTAAACAGGTCGAGGTGGGAGTCCAACCCCCTTCCTTTAGTTGTTTGATACAAAATGACTCACGGGCTATACAACTCAAAACGATCACAATAGGGAAAATTTTTCAATGTGTTTCAATTGGAACTCACCAAAGTTCTATACTTGTAAAGAAGAACTACATCATGCTAAAACGTTGCCCAAAAAAAAATATAAAAAATCAGATCAAGTAGCCATGTTTCGATGAGTAGGCTAACTGTTAGACTAGAAGTTTGCGGCAGTAATAGGTTTACCGCCACCGTCAAAACACTCACAATAAAACACCTATTTTCAACAGCCAAGTATGTCCATGCACTAATTAGCACTCGCGCTTTCGCCGCGCTAGTTGTAAAAGGTGCAGGGCTTCGCGCTGTGCGTGTGGGGTAGGGTATTCTAAAGGAAGTCTCCTGTTGTGGTTAGGATGGTGGTTGAAAATTTTCAATGGATTTTTTTTTTCTGAAAAAAACATGAATACGCCACTAGTCTACCCCATGTAAAGTTGAAACATGTTTGCACATGATGCATTAGCTTCCACCTCCCCCCCCTCCCCCTTCCCCTGTTGGAGCCATAACTGAATATATTTGGATTTGCTTCTCCTGCCTGGAAATGTGTTGAATTTAAGGAAGTGACAGTGATGATACTAAACGACGAAAACATTTGACAATTGTCCAATTTATAATGTTTCAATTTTAAAATTAAAACCCCTTCCTCCATCACATGTTGACTGTAATGCAAAACCATGGCAGAGATCATACGCATATTGAATAAGAATTTCGCGGTTCTCGGTCTTTCTTCGCGATTCGTGACGGGGGGTTGTTAGGTTCCTTACGGAACCTTATAGAACGTCACCTGTAGTGTTGTAAACTTGTTGTCACCTACCTATAGGGCCCCTGTTTTAATACCCCAGGGCCCCTTTGCAACTTAATTTCCATTTTAAGTGACCCCTCCCCGGTGGTCTAAGGTCCTACGCCACAACTGTCACTTCTCAACTCACAGCAAGATCCCCTTTTCATCTTTCTCTGAGCCCCTTCCCACTGCCACCCGAGCATCTTCTCACGTAACTAAAATTCTCATCTAACACAGGTGCCCTTTCACAACTACCACTACCCCAAAACTACTGGCCACTTTATCCAAATATCAATGGGTCTCCGTTCCAACAACATGATCTTTTCTGAATTACCCCATTCTCTTCTCAATTACCCCATGTCCACTTCCCCAACCATCCCATGTTTCTCCTTCCAAACCACCCCGGGGTTCTCCTTTGCCGTATACCCCATTTCATGCCTCTCCGCACTCATATTGGCAGCACTGAGTTTACTATACTTTTCCAACTCGTTGAAGCCTAATTTAGTTTCTTGAGGTCCCTTTTTGGGAATCGTTTGCCTCAGAAGCTTAAAGGGCATTTCGTGATCCACATCCTCGTCCCCCCCGACTTACCTAAAAATATTCAGATTTTTTATTTCATCTGAACCGTTAGCCTTAGTAAGCCACTTGTGCCCAATTTTACCTGCAAATTCGGTCGCAATTGTAAGAAATTCGCAATTTTGTATTTTTCTGTCCGTAAACGGACAGAAATTACAGCACAGTGCCTATGGCACCGTGGGCCGAGCATTAAATCATAACCACAAACCGCAAGATCGGGAATGAGCTCAAATTTTGAGAATAAGCTTTTTTTCTCAAGGATATCCAGTGATCAATAATACAACAGAAGGTGTTGAATTCATGAATGCACCTTTAATTTGAGCGAATTAAAGTTCTAAAGAAGTCTGCCATCTGCATCTTCCTTCCTCCAAATCACACTTTCTATGCCCTAATTTAAAAGACAAAAATCAGTTCCCTAAGTCCCTAAGTTCAAAAATTGGGCAACACACATCCCTACCCAGAGTGTCCCCCCCCTCCCCCGCTCTCGCCCTCTCACTCGCATAACTCGCTCCCTTTTTTCTTTCTTCAGCTCTGAATTTGAGCCCAATTTTAGTTCAAAAGACGGCCGTCCTAGTTTCCCTTTTTTCTAATTCTAAGGGCTCTATTAAAGACAATCGGTTTCCTAAAGCTCTTAAGTTGGAATTCGGCCACACAAATCCGTACCCAAAAAAGCCGAGTGCCCTGCTCACCCTCTCACTTTCCTGATTCCTTACAGCCCTACATTTCCAATCTACATGGACATAGATTCCTATACTAAAAAACTATATCACAATATTATTACTAGTTTAGGATATTAAATTTGACTGATTTTTTTTCTTCATTACAACATTTTTTGATTATCCTAACTCTATACACAGCATAAGCAAAATTTTTTAATTGATATATAGTTAGCAGAATAAACATTGTGACAAGAAATGTATAGTAATGCCCCTGCATATCAGGGAAGCCGCCTGGAGCAGAGCCTTAAGTGGCCAGGACAAACAGATTATATGCTGTGGTGCACCATTCCCACAACACATATGCATGACTGCATGTACAGATTGTGATGTTACACTATTTTAACCCAAGCATTAGTTTGGATGATTTGACACAATGTTTAATGGGGTATTGGATTTGTTTGTTCTTTGATTCGTCTACAGTTCTTAGTCCCAATGCAGTTTGAAACCATCTTTGCAAAAGGTAACAATTCTGGTCCAATTAAAAAAAACAACAATATCCTTCTTCAGCAATACACCAAAAGTTTCTGATATGTTATAAATCATCCCCAAAATGCCTTCAGATTCCCAATAGTTTATATTTTATTATTCACACGCTCACTCTCTCCGAGCACCACTCATTATTGTTTTCTTCCCGTCATATGTGATTACCCCCACCCCCCATTTAGGAACATGGAATATTCCACATGGCACGTCTCTGGGGTGTACTTTCATTTTCCTTGAAACTACTTCCTCAAAAATCGTCCAAAATTCCACCCTTTTTCCTTCACAAAAAACACAAGCCTTTCGGCCCTGGGAGAAGACTTCAACACAAAAAATAACCAATCCCATTTTACTCCAAACAAACCGCTTCCTCCTCTATCCAAAACGTTAAACAGAAGTTCCAATTTTTCTCACAATGCAAAAGGCAGTACCTACCCCCCATACGTGCACACTTACGTCTTCTGTCGGCACAGGTGTTTTTGGATTTTCAAAAGTAGAAAACCAATTCCAATATACAAACTAACGTCTGATAACAATGCTTGTTTTATCTGTGTAACCTGGATTGCTAATTGTAATGCATCCGTGGCACTATCTTCCAGGGGCACAGTGTCCTTTGACCTCCTAGTTTACTGTATGATATATGAACTGACACTTATTCATTCGGGTAATCATGACAACAATACCTGACTGCAGAGCCCTCATCTTTAAAATTCCAGTAGTCATGTGAATCTTTTGAACTGTGCCATGGAGTTGAGAGTAGTGTTCCAAGCTGCAAGTTTATGAATGAAGTGTTAAGGCTGGTATGAACAAATAGGTTCTATATAGATGGAGAGGTAAAGCGTTACGTAATCTTTAGAAATACCCCGTCTCTCATGTTTTGGCCGACCACAAAGAAAACCTAGAAAGCAATGGCTGCCCCGGGGTGGCTGCCTCCGCTTCTTCCACAATACTGTGGGTGCCGCTTTGCATATTACACTAATCGGTAGTGATACAATTATTAATGTGTTAGAGTGGCCATGTGTAAAAATAAGTGTCCCGGGATCATTGATGCTCAGATACGTCCTTTTTTCTCTCATAATGCACTGCGCGCTAGTGAAAAGATGTATTCATTAATGCGGTTTATTTAAATCAAGAACGCCTGATGTTCATTTCATTCTTTGTGGGCCATGGGTAGGATAAAATTTAACCACCAATAGCACCCAACATCCAAACGATTATTTTGGCGATTGTTTTTGTATCCATTGACATTTGTTGTATACAAGCACCCCAACTGATAATGATTCCGTGCATATTCACAATGTCCCAGCGCCCAGCACGGACGACTGGTTTTGAATCATTTCCCCCCCCTTGCTAGAACTGCTTATTTGATGTATATGACATTGAAATCCCCATTGCTAGCATTAACTTAAAGGCAATTTAATTTTGGGCAGTACAAAAAAATACTAAAATAATGTGTAAAGTCCACAATAATTTCATACTTCAGATACTCCTTCAGCAGGTTGAAAGCAGCCAGTAAGTACATTTGGGCCACACGCCTGGGTGGGGGGGGGGGGTGGGGCAAATCAACTTTGTTTGGTTAGGGGTGTGCGGTGTGAGCGCCAGACGTGGGAGCTTGTGAATTAAAATTTTAGCAAAAGAAGGGTTTTTGGAAGTACTATTGAGGAACTTTGGAAATTATTTTGGGCTAAATTGAGGTTTAGGAGCTATAAAACTGGCAAAATTGCATGGGACGACAACGACTCGCATATGAAACGGACGTCATGGGTGTTAAGGCTGACGCTTTCACACCACGGGGTATTTGGTGACTAAGAAGGTGCAAAAATTAAGGGTCTTTGGGTGCGCGGGTAGCCCAAAATGCCGTGTGAAAGCAATAATCCGGCGGGAGCCATAGTCCGGGCCTCCATAGACGATAACGGAATAAAGCGTGGAACTAATTTTGCGTGAAGATCCAACAAAATTGAGTGCCCTATCCCTTATCGATTTTAGCCGGACTGGGATACGCCGGACTATAATTACTTCCACACCGGCATGAATTCAGTATTCTTCCACCAAATCCTTCAACATGCATTATTCCATTGTAGGCTTGCCAAAATCCGAATTCATAGGGTGGTGGCACAATACTACATTCTTTCAAAGTCAACTTCCCATAAATAGGGATGTATTTGTGCAATTGAATTGGGCAAAATTTTCACCCAAATGGGGGGTCCTTGTTTGCAAGATTCCAATTTGCAACACATATTAAAAATTGAAAAAAACAAAAAATTAAAAATGTTCCTTTTTTTCAATGATAGGGGTCTTTGGGATCTTCCATGAATAACTTATGTATAAATTTGATTAAAGCTATGAATTAAAAAAATCAAAATTTAAAAACCTCACTCTCTACAGTATCCAGTGATCTACGACTATATCCACTGAGCATGCTAATGACCAAAATCACGAAATTTTGTTTGGCCACCTGTGACGTCATGGAAAAACCCCTACACTTCACTGACAAAATAAGAATAACAGCTAATCGTTAATGCAATAAACAGAAAAAAGCAACAACAAACGGTATGACAAAAAAGGTCAAAAAAACCGTGACTTACTCAAACGTGAGCACCTCCCTCCCAAATGCCCGTCCAATAAAAAGCTCGGTAACAGCAAAATAACGGAATAGCTCAACGGGTCTGCTGGTCAAACCGTACGTCACGGCGGGCGAAACAGACATTGCCAAAATCACGAGGAACGCCAACTCCTCCCACCATTCAATCATTCCCTTTTAAATTCGGGAAAGAGTGCCACATATGGCCCCTCCCCTACGATTTCTGCCGCCTTGACCAATAACCACGGACATGCAGGTAAGAGTGCAGATATTACTCTTGCCCTAGTTTGCCTCAGCTTCAAAGTAATGCGATTTCGTTTCAGTCCCATTGCTTGACGGGTGGGTTATATTAATACCTAACTTGCCAGCACATTTTAATGACTATTTCACCTTTCAAATCTCTTTAAACTTTTCAAGTTCGATCCGGGCCACTTGAGGCAGCTACATCATTGACACACTGTTTTGACACTGAGAATTTTACCCAAAATTATGGCTCTAGGAACATAAGGTAAAGGACCCATAGGGTCCTGGACAACATAATCTGGAGAAAATATTCTAAGCCAAATTTGAATGCACATGCATGCTCCCGTAGCATGCGGTTATTTGACAAAACAGTTTCTCCACTGCTCCAGGACCACATTTGCCATGGTCCTGGAGCATTGTGCATTCAAATACGATCCAGGAGCATATTAGACAGGACATTTTTCCAGATTATTTATGCTCCAGGAACATTATATAGTTTGTCTCATCTTATGTTGAAGGTGACGTCACTGCACTTTATATGTTGCCCACCCATGAATCGCGCGCGCGCTATGCTTGGACAAGCATGATACGCAACGCGAATAAAGGCGGCACGATCGAGACGCTAGTGTGAATTGCAAAGACGCATAATGACTCACCTTTCAACTTGTAGATGAACAAGTATAGTCGGGGACACAGTGGGGTAGCCAGGTGGGGGTAAAAGGGGGCAGAGTGCCCCCCTCTTAAAACTATTTTTATTTGCGAACTCGGGAATGAAAACACTGATATTTTCGTTAAATCAGCCCTTTTTTCGGATTCTTTTGCCCTGGCGACCGGGACATTTTTGCTGTGATCGGTACATTTGTTTGGGCCCACCGGGAAATTCCCCCCTCAGAACCCCGTTCTGGCTAACGGCGCCTGCGGGGGGGGGGGGGGGGGGGGACAGACACCCTTTGACGAGCGCGTACTTCTGTGTTCTCTGCGTTTTACTGCAACCACAACGCCTTGCCTATGTTGGCCACCCAGAAGTGATCTGCTGTTTGCTGGGTCACCCGTCCTACCACACGCCATATGCGCTTATAGCTTCGCCCCTTTTTAAACCAGGAAGGTACGCGCTCATCAAAGGTTTTCTGTCTCGGAGTAAATTTGGTCCTGGACCATTCTTCTGGAGCATACTTTTTTCGGGCCAAATCTCACGAAGCACACTATGAGATACACACCCTGAGTGAAAGGCATGTATTCTCCTACGATTTTGTTGTAAAAATAACCAAATCTGTCGCTTTTCCTATCTTATATCAATGCAGAAATATTCAACAACAGCTTTCAATTGACACTAATTTTTACTTTCTTTTACTTTCTAATTCCAACAATAGTTACAGATATCGGTCCTAAAAAAGATTGGTGCGCATTGTTTTTTTTTAAAAAACTTAAAAGGAGGGCATAGCGATTGTGCGCCGTACCTATTTAGCTGTGCGCCCCCTTTACGTGGATGTGAATAGACTCAAGGGGGGGTGTGGGGTGTCGAACATGCCACCTAACAGCAACAGCGACTTCAAAACGCCATCACCTCCCGGGGTGCTAGTCTTTGGGAACAACTGTCAATTTTGTGTAAAACGCCCATGCATTTAGGTTTTTGGGTTAATCCCTAACGCCCGAAGATTTTGAAGTTCAATAATTTATATGCCAAAATAACAAATTACGAGATGTATCGAACTAAGGTTTAAAGGAGATTTTTGTTATATAATAACTGACACAAGACCTGCTATATTAATCATTAACAGTTCCCCAAATTACCGTTGAAATCCCCAATGCCAAATCAAGCAAGTCCTGTCCTACCCCCCCTCCACTATGAGCTGTGGTTCTGCTACTAATTGGCATATTTAATTTAATTGTAACCATTGCCAATTCCCTCAGGACCAGGCAGAAATTAATACCCTGCCCCCCATATCACACAGCATTAAATGAGTAAAGGCCTATGGTGATGTGCAATGTATCCCCACGTCACAACATCTGTACACACACATGCGTGCATGCAGGCAGACACCACAAACGACATTACATAACACAAACATCTCCATTTTCTCTACATCCCTCTTCCTCAACTTGTTTATGTCACACATGACCAAGAAGTATATCACCGTTCCCTAATTTCAGCTCAACTTGCAAACTCAAGTTCAAAATGGACTTACTTTTGTCCATAATTAACAAAAATGAAGTTTAGATGTTTGTAATTAAGTACAAGATGAGCATGGCTTGACCTAATATAATCATTCAAACCAAAAAAAATGGTGTTGGGTGGGGTAATTTTGGAGTATATCACATGGTGTGCAAAAGTTTCCACATTTTGCAAATGTTAATTTTCATAACTGTATGGGAAGACAAACGATTTTTTGTTCTTAAAAAAGTGGAAACCACTATTTCAGGTCATACATGTTAATATAAATATATGGTGGACAACACCAAAAGGAAAGCCCTATTTCTTTTCTGTTAAGGAGGATGGACACACATATTATACTTTGGGTGTGTACAACCTGTATTTTGTTCATAAACAGGGACCAAAAAAGTATCTTGTATCACCTGAATGGGGACATCACCCACCCTGTGTGCCTCCTATACCTGTAAATTTTAAGGGAGAAAAATATCACCAACATAGAAAATTTAAAAAATGAAATTAAACTAACAACAGATAGAGTACTTGTTACCCACATAAAATGTTTTCTTTAGTAACATTTTAATTTCAAAATTTATTCAAGAAAAATCATAACATTAAATAAATGATAACATGAATTAAATGGATAAAGTATGCGGATTCATATTCATGAACCTAATCTTTAACAAGGCGGTTCTCTCGAACCACAAGGTCCCCCCTCTCGTCCGCGGTATTTAAAAGGGGGAAAATAACATAACAAAGTCACAGTGAGGATTTGTGTTGTAAACACAGAGAGGCTCCTACACAGCATTTCAATCCCTTCGATGACCCCAGGTGACCTTGAAAAATTTCTGGTACCAATGTTTGACTACACAATACTCGACCCACCAATTTTCACACCCCATACAACCCATTTGCAGTGAATTGACCTCGGGATGACCCCAGATGACCCAGAAATGACCTTGAAAAAAATTGTGCATAAATGTTGGAACTGCACAAATAGGGTTTCAATGCACCATACAACCAGGCATGTGATGTGACCTTGGATGACCCTGCAAGACCTTGAAATGACCTCCAAAATTTTTTGGCACTGAGTATTGACCACACCCACCAGTTTCATCACTAAACCACATGTTTCAGGGATTTGACCTTGAATGCCCCGACATTACCTTGAATGACCTTCACAATTTTGGCACCGAATGGTCGAGCACACCACCAAGTTTTCATCCTTCTACCACAATTGACAAAGTTGAAAAGCATTTTTGACTCATTTGACCTTTGACCCTGGCAATGACCCATCTCCGACTCATCCTCCGACTACTTAAGCCAACATATATGGTGCAAAGATGGACAACCCTGCTTGCTGTAGATTCCAACAGATAATCGTGTTGTAACAAGGTTTATAGCAATGTTAACCCTATTTTTTTATTAATACCATATTTTGGGTTACCTCATTGACCTTTGACCCTGACACATGACCCACTTCGGATCCACTCAACCGCGTACGCAAGATACATCTATGTTGCGAAATGGACATCCACCACACTTCCTTAGTTCCAAAGATATCGCGTGGGACACCAGCACGTGCACGCACACACCGCACACACGGACTGGGAGCATTTCTATAGTCCCCCTCGCCACAAAAGTTGTCGGGGGACCAATGATAATAGTGTATATGAATGACCTCAATATTCAGACCAAATCGAACATATAACAGAATTCCCATACTAAAATCTTTGTGGGTTACAAAAGCAACATATTGGCTTATTTATCGCCCTGTTACGTGTTCCAAACAACTTTTTAAGGGTTTTTTTTTTTTTACATTTTCCTAAAATCTGATATTTTATATACAACACCCCAGAACGTTTTCATATTTGGATTTTTTTACATCATTGCTTTCTAAATTATACTTGCCAAAATTGCATTCCAAAATAATAAGACCTTTCTTTAAAAGTGTACTTCTGTGATTAGATACCACACATAAGTTAGAAAAAGTATTTAAAAATGATTTTTGCTTGTTTTTCACCAGATTATATCTTGGACAGCAATTAAAAGAAATAACTTACAACTCAAAATTTAACAATTGACTTCAAGAAATAAACATTTTCTACTAATTCCTGTTCTACAAAGCCTCTTTTTGATACAAAGTATTCAGTTTAGCCACAATTTTCACAAATTAAACTCCTCCATATAATAAAATGATTTATTCTATGACCATCCAATATTGCCCATCCGTCAACAGTTAATTTCCATTCTTAATAATTTTGCAGTACAACTTATGAACGATTTGGAAAGTTTGATGCATATAGTATTCAAGACACTACCTCTTAAATGGAGGAGTGCGGATGTGTGTATTTCAACAGATCTATACATATGACAATATTGTACTCAGATACTGTGCCAACTAAATTTGTATTCTCATAAGTACCCTAACACAAAATACTTCAGTAAAGACATGTTCATCGGAACTGTGACTATTTTTCCATCAAGTGTTTATCTCCAGCCACTCCGTGGACCAACACATTAACCATTGGTTTGGAATACTGTGCAGCCACAACAAAAGTAATGTCTGGCATGGTGGGTGAACTTAATCTCTGATCAAGACATTTCTGGACACACCTGGACAATTTTGTGGACAAACCTAGACTTTCCTTGACACATTTTGTGTGGTGGATTGTGATGCATTTTTTTTCAACCCGTACATTTCTGGACAGATTTTGGACAACCTAGACAAACAAAATGACAAACCCAACATCTGGACAAATGGGCATTTTCTGGACATGGGCTGCTCCTAGTGAATGCGGCCCACGATGTCTACAATGGCCACAGGAATTCTACACATTTGCCATGCCGCCGAGAGAAATTTCCGGGCCGGGGGGGGTGGAACCTTGGAGTACGGGCCCCTTTTACCAACTCCGTTTTCCAGAACCCCATACGGGGATTTGGACGTGACAAGTGGGCTACTAGCACCATGAGCGGGCGGGGTGTGGATCTTGTTACTAATGTAGTTGATCGATGGGTGTTTTTGTTTTATTATTCCATATTGTGTTATGGAGACGGCCCAGGGGTGGGTCCGCGCGAAAGACGCGGAAGGCCTTGCATGTTCACTTTCCAAAACACATTTGTTCTTTTGAAAATTTGATAGAACAATTTGAAATTGGTAAGTTAGTCCACTTTATAATTCGTGACCAACCGTATTTATAAAACAAAATCTTAATTGTTTTTTGGTGTAATTTCTCAACCTATGAGAGGCCTAAATTTATTAACCGCGCGTAGCGCGAAAAAAAAGGGAAATTTCGTAGGTTACAGAATATTTTTCTCAACGTAAGTTAGGCTTTGGTATCATTGTCGCTCAAATTTCTCAAACGAATAGAGTCCCTAATTTATTATTATTAATTTATTAAAAATGGAAACTTCGTGGGTTACAGAGTATTTTCTCAAGGTAAGTAGGCCTAGGTATCATTGTCGCACGTGGGAAATGGAACCCCTGTATCCGCAATGCTCTCTCTTTGTCTCTCGCTCTCTCTCTCTCTCCATCCCTCCTCTCTCACTTTCACTTCCTCTCTGACGTTTGTCACAACCGCATGGCTGAACTTTTATTTTTTTAAGGGCCCCTAGGAACCCGGCCCCTTAGGAAACTCCCGGGCCCGGGGTCATTCCCCCTTTGGGACCCCCCCCTCGGCGTTACTGCATTCCTCACCAACCATCCCTTACCCAATATCTGGCGGAGAGCTACTATTATGCGCACTCCCCAAACCAACAAGCCTGTTCACAACCCTAAGAACTACCACCCAATGTCACTACTGTGTGTCTCCCTTCAACGCCTTGAGAGGATGACCTGGCCCGCTGGGATGCCCGTCGTCGAACTCCATCGCCTGACGAACAAGCAGGATGTCGCCGTGTGCCTGAGCACTTCCAACCAGATTGTAAAACTCACAAATTATTTTGAGGAAAGCTTTGAAAAGCGCCGTAAGGCATTCGTCATCCTGGTGGACCTACTGCAGCATACGACACCGTGTGGCACCAGGTCCTGACACTCAAGCATCTCTGACCATCCTCGGATCGTCACCTTGGTACAATTCATATGTACAGCTTGCAAACCGTTGCTTTATTCTCAAGACCAGTGACTGGCAGAGTAGTCGTCTGCGTCGTCTAGGAACGGGAGTACCACAAGTTCTGTAATGGCTCCTATGCTGTTCGACTTGTATATCAGCGATTTACCTCAAACAACATCTAGACATAATGGCTACGCCGACGATCTTGCCCTCCTCCACTCGTAAGCACCTGGACAGAAGTAGAAGCACACTTACCCCGCAGGCCCTACTTGCAGCATACCTCAACCTGGAAGACTGGGAAAAAAAAAAAAAAAAAAAACTGACAAGCCAAAGACCACCGCTACTGCCTTCCCCCATCCCCCAGTTCAAAATTCCATTTGATCCCAGCTGAACTGGTTTCAACTGGAACCAGTTGACATCCAGTTGATCCCTTGAATATCCAGTTGAATCATTTGATTCCGTGACGGAAAATCGAACCAATTTTCAACTAGGTTTTTACTTATCATTTGACTCAGTACGACAGTTACAAACAGTTAAAAACAGTTTGAAACCATGTTGTTCCGTCACGGAAATGGAACAACTTCACTGGGATCAACTGGAATTTTGACCTGGAAACACCAAAGAGGCTCATCGCCAGCTTCATATCAACCTCAATGGAGCGCCTCAGTCATACAATCCTACACCAACCTACTTGGTAGTGAAGCTTTATTGGCACTTATACCGGCAGCACCTCGAGTCCGTATGCGCCAGTATCGCTGGACCTGTCTTCTATGCTGTTGTTTAGTCTCCATCGGGGGGCTAGGGGAAACCCAAGTGTAAATTCTAATTAATTATTAAAAATCATAAATCGTCGTCTGTTCCCGCACATAAAACTGGCACTTGTCTTGAACAAGAATAAAATGTCACTTCAATTTCATTTACCATTCAGTGACTAGTGGATACACATAGACTTCAGCAAACATGGAGTTAAAGATATACACCACCGGCCCGGTATCGATGTAGAAAACACTTCAAATTCCCTTTCATCTTGGAGTGCAGACCAGTTATATTGTCTCTCATCTGAAGAGCTTTCAGCGTTACGCTCTCAAATTTAGACTGAGTACTTTCAGGACAAAATACGTAACATCATTCACAGATAAACAAATATTGAGGCTTCTATATGCGTTTTCAATTAACTTTGGCCCTATTTTTCATCATTTATTAGAAAGGAGAAACTGAACAAACGATCATGAGAAAATGTTGCTGGGCAAGCTTTGAACCTACCACTTTGTGCAAAACCAAAATCCGTAACTTATTGCTTACTTCATTTCTATTCATTTACGCGGTTTTCAGAAGAGAAAGTTAGTGTCAACGACCTATATTAAATGTACCTGGTGAGTTATTGTGAGAGAGGACGGGTTTAGTTTGTCACTCAACCCGAATCGTGGAGGTGGTAACACTGGCTATAACAATGGCCCTACATACCGGCCCATTGTAATATCTTATCTTTAACTCATGGTTAGCTGAAGTCTATACATATCCATTGGTCGCTGATATTGGGAAAAGAAATTAAGGTGACATTTTATATAGTTTTAAGAAAATGTGCCAGTTTTATGTGGGGGCGGGACCCGACCGTTATGATGATCATATAATGTATATGAATTTACACTTGGTTTTTCCCTTACCAACCCCCCAGATGGGGACACAGAATTTGTTTATACCAGTTGGTTATTTGGTCCAGCGTCCCATGGTCTAAAGGTATCTTCGAGGAAAAGCGCCTGTGCCGACTTGTTTGATCTTCATGGGGGTGCCAGGCCCAAAGACCCTACGCACCACTGGCCTAGCTGGCTCTTGTCGACACACTGGCTGTATGCCGCCCCAGCATGTTGCAACCGCTCTCACACAAAGAAGCGGACCTGGTACTCAACGAGACCTTGAGAACGATCACTGGCTGCCTCCGTCGTACTCCATCTGAATTCCTCCCAGTGCTTTCAGGTATTGCACCTGCAAGCACTTCGAGAGGGAGCACCACACGCACAAACCTGTGAAGAAGGCCCTGCTGGACAACCAGCCCTGCTGGCATAACACCGGTCAAATAATCACACCAACTCGGCATACATATACTGGCGATCTCGCCGACCTTTCTGCTCGACACGCCGCTACACTCTCCAGTTCTCCATTCAACACCTTACAGACTTGGAATACTGCCTGGCTTGAACTCCAAGACCAGATCAACCTCCTATTACATCACCTAAGACAGAACTACCACCTGGCAGCAATCTCCCACGCAAGGAAATGGTCACCTTAACCGTATTCGCACATGAGTCGGTCTCTTCAATAGAATAGCACCGATGGGGCTGCGGCCATCGCAGCCTGCCAATGTGGTTCTTCCCATCATCTGACTGCGGATCACATTCTCAATGAGTGCCCTACTTTCGTCCACCGTTGGACATAGATTTCTCAAACCCCAACCAATAAAGCATGAGTTTGGCTCCCAGTTACAACATGTTTAGCTGCTAGCCTCATACGCAAGAGAAGAAGAGAGGTTTCATGTGTGAATGGACAATATGAATTCTAATACTTATATGTCTTGTCAAGGAAACATGTCGATAGTTGTCCGGCTTGGATTTAATGTCCCCTTTTTTAAATATCCCCGAGATATTAGCTTCTTTCCACTGATGTTAAGTCCTCTCGAGATATAGTGGTCAGTCTCTTCGGTCGGCAACCATTAAACCTAATAACCCTGGTGGTATTTGATGAAAGATTTTTAAGTAGTCTTGTACACTTAAGTGGACAAGGTCTTCTACTAATCCAGTTGGTGCCCAAGGGGTGGGTTCCATAGAACCCCCCCCCCCGCCTCGAAACCACTTTCCAAAAATTTTTGCACGAAATGTATACGCACACATGCATGGGCCATAAGACAATAACACATTTAAATTCCACAAAGAACCTAAAAATTAGGGGCAAAACATTATTTTCAAATTCGGAAAAAAGGGAAGCACAATGAACACGGCCGCGGCGGCCTCCTTCCACAAAATATATATGTTGGAATGAAAAATGTTGTTAATATGGTTCTAAAAGGGCCAATCTACCATATTGAACACAAATTATGTCATTTTTAATATGTCATATTTTTTGGTGGGTGGCATTGTTTGCCGTGTAACTTTCCAATGGCTTAGGCGTCCCGGTTATAAGCACCCGCGTATTCTTTTTTATTTTACGGAGAGTATGTGGTGGTTTCGATTGAACCATGGCAAATTATGCCTTGATGAAGACATCTTACTTGGTGGGATATGTTTTATTCAATATAATCTAAGGCCTCTATCTTCTCCCCTTTTGTTAATTCATGATCAAGGCGGGCATGGACAACCATTTTTATATGACACTAAACCTCCCTCCCTCTTTTCCAAAATATTTTGACTATAAGGTGAACTGTACGTTTGGTATTACTCTTACTTCTTACCCAGATGCACTTCAGTGGTTCCATATATGTGATTAGGCTAGTCACTCGCCCACGAGGCCGTATATCATGAACTGCAAAACCCGAATATCATCTCATGTCCCACGACTTGGTTGCCGACAGGGAGGTCAGTGATTGCGCTTATCTTTCTCCCTAAACTCCTGTGTGTGAAGCCCAAGATGTGCCTAGCACGAGTCCAGTGATTATAGGTGTTAAAATTGATCAACCTATCACGGGTATAATAAGCGAAGCGAAGCTCTTATAGAACAATCGCGTATGTACTATTGACAGCTATTGAAAATCGATAGTCTGACAGGTTAACAAAATAACGCGACCCTCATTGTCCCCCCTTTTCGTTTTACCATTAACACCTACGGAGTTATTAATCACGCGGGTACCGAACAGGGGCGCTCCATCTTTAAAATTTGTTATATTGAAGTTTTATAATAAGAGTCCGCTATTCAACCAATTTAATTATTTTAATTTTCCATTTCTGTTGTATATTTGTTTTCTCGCCCAAAATTCATTTTATGTACTTGTTTAGAACATTAAACCTATGATAATGTTGTGCTGATATTTTAAAAAATTATACTTGGAATAATTAAACAACTTCGATATTGTAGGAAGCTCAAACAATCTAGACTCGATCGTGTTACGATGACCATGCGCAGTAGGGTTTTACAAACTCCAGCAAACAAAAAATTATATGTGACGGCATTGTTATAGCTCGTTGGCCCAACAGTGAGGTTGGTAAAAGAGTTTAGAGAAAAAAATCAAGAGGAATTGCAGGCTTGATCTTGAAAAAAAGAAGCTAAAATATAGCAAGATGATGAAATACGTGAAAATACCCTAAATGGACGGTTAGATGTACAACTAGGATTATGTCGTTAATTATAAATAAAACTGAATAAAGAAACTAATCATACAATGATAAGATGGTTTTCTGCAATCAATATAAAAATATGTTCATCCTGCTCAAAATACGATTTTGTTTTTTTTAGCTTTTTCAGATTTCAAGATAAATCTTATTGTAGGGAAACAAAGTCAAGAATAATTATTAACGACACAGTGGTAAACATTATGACAAATATATTGCAGCGTAGGCAGAAAAAAATGTTGAAGAATTACAACTTCAAAGTGAAACAACATGTGTAGTCATATCATGACAACCCACATGGCAACGTCTGAACATGCTGAGTGGACCATGCCGCGGAAACCGGGAGTTGTGTGAGGTCGCTGTTAATCGGCAACCTTACTTGTCATGCTTTATTTTAGTTGCCCGTCACGCAGCACAGTGCAGATTGTAGGCGAGTTCAACGCCCCCTTCAATGCTTGAAAATTTTGCCTATTATAAAATAGGCTCTGCAGTAGTGGTGAAGAAAATTCCTTTTTATGATTTTGTAGTGATTCCAAATTCAACTGGTATGTGATAACTTGGTGACGGGAGTACTGCCATATTAAAGTCATGAGTTGTGGGGGGGGGTGGGCATGGATGACTACACCAAACGTGTTATGTTTAAAGTTTACTGGCAGACTGGAAATGCTGGAGGACATAGCGTCTTGTTAAAAACTTCAACCTAAGTCCTAGCTAGAAAATCTTTTCATATAGACATAACTGGGAGATTTATCCAGGACATCACAATATCAATCTGTATGCATGGGTGATACATCTATGCATGGGTGAGGTCAGCACTGGATTATTAATTGGCCTTGATAGGCCCTAGCTTTTTTGGCTAGCTAGACTATAACAGAACATGCATAGCTAGAAAATGAAGCTGTTACAGTGTGTGAGTTTTGTTCCGACTACGGTACATAGTGTTTGTGTTTTAATGAAAACCAATGTTTCGGCTAATATTGTTATGGGCCTTGATCACGTTGAATAGATTAGGAGGAGTGGCTTGTCTAGGCCAGACTAGTCTAGGCCAGCTAGGCATAGCCTTAGACTCTACCTAGTTTTACTCTTCGACATAGACTAGCCTATTCTTCAATAGTCTGGGCAAACAATTCTTGGCCAAGTTTAACTACCAAGTAAGGGCTGCTCCTCCCCCCCCCCCCAAAAAAATATGCACCACTGTCGCTGGGTAGGCTACACGAAGGCGTCATAGACAATTCACACAACAAAGTAAACCACAGTATGCAATGCCTTGGTCAAGAAATTTTTAAATTCTCAGGGCAGGCCCAGACTAAATGTTATGTTCTGGCCAGAATATGGAGTAATGTAATACTAACTCACTTATGCACTGTGATAAAATGAAATGTGCACATCGCAACTGTGATCGCTAGGTTTATAGGACCTTACCTTAAGAGATATGAGGAGATTTCCAGAAAGAAGCGCCCCAAATTTTCTCGAACTATGTTTTTTACATATTTGAATGGCCTTTACCACTGTATTAGTTAATCACACATGAATTGAATAAGCCGAATACGCCGGTTTTATGTAGTAAGATGATGATTTAGGAGTTTCTGTCGTGCACGACAGAAAGTCAAAGCATGTTTTCTATGGGGAACGATTATGATAGCAGGCAAGTTCAAAACAAGGCTGTGGTTTTCTTTGGCCACCTGTTTGTCCAATGTAAAACCTTCCAAAACGTTCTCGGTAGGTGGTCTACACAGACTACAACCGATCCAGTGAACTTGAGAGAAATTCATATCTAAAAAAATACCTCCTGTCACTGTAATATAATTATGTTTCACATCATGTGCATCATGTCACTTTTGGGGCTTGTTGCTATTGACAAGGCTTATATGATGGTTTGCTGTGGTTATAGCGCTAATTTTCTAAATAGTAATTTTTTACATAATATAGTATATGATTAGCTCATTTTGATAACTTGTTTCATCAATAGATGGCACCTTTTAAATTCATAAGTTCTTCAGGGGAGGGCGTGCCAAGAAATCCTAATTTTAGACGTTGCCAATGCCGCGCGGGGGGGGAGCCTGATGTTCGATACTAGAGTTGGTATTTGGAGGTTGCCGAGCCCCTGTGAAGTTTATGGAAAAAAAATCCCTAAATCTCATTAATTATGCCTGATTGGTCCTCCAAAACCACTTGATGAATTCAAATTTTTACCAAACGGCAGAAGACAATTTTGAGCATGTAAGCTATTTTAAGTGACTATATCTTAATTAAACACAAAAAAGCAAGCATTTTGTTCTGCAAAACTTAGTTCGTAAGAAGAAATTTGGCGAAAAATGCATGCATTTGAAAATAAATTTTCGCACCCTTTCAAAAATCCCTAGACTGAACTGAGAACGTTATTTATTCAAAATTAGTCTCATTCTCATGTATATGGGGTCCAACCACGCCTTCTTGACTCACGAGGTCCGAGCACAAACAAAAAACAAAAAACAAATGAAGTATACAAACGTACACGAGACTAAGGCGCTCATGCAACAAACATAGACCCGACGTATTGACAGGGTCTGGCTCATACGCACACATTTTGCTCAAAATTTCCTTTCCAAGACGTGATTTGTCATAGTTGATGATTTTTTTGTTTTTATGGGCGTGGCTTTTTGCAGTTATCCGTTTTCGCCACAGTTATGATAGAAAAAGTACCGTATCATGAGACCGTAACACCATTAGAATCTATATAAATGGTTATGGGTATTATATATAGAGTGCTAATTCGAGGGATGCCAAAAAATCCGACCTCCCCCTACCTTTCCCCGGTTTACCACGACCTCCTATACGGGGAGGTCAGTGGGTTTTAACACGTAAAAGCGAGATATTGATGAAAAAATTCTGAATTTTTTATATGTCGTCAGGCTGGTGGATTACGGCATTATCACAGCAATAGTCCGTACTTCATGAGGAAAATTCGGAGTTATGATTGGATTGAGCCCATTTTGGCACCATTTTCTAGCTCTATGTGTGCACCCTTGAAAGAATAATACGACTTGAACCAGGGGGTCGGGACACGATCTGCTGGATTTGGAATTTGGGATTTCACAAACAGTAATTTATGGAATATGCATGCATTTTCTAGGCAAATGTGATAGAATGAAAGTGTATCTGGAGCGCTCGCTTCTAGGTTCTACCTGCCATCATATTAGGCCTACCAACCGTGGCACAGAGCCCGAGCACAGTGGAGATCAGTGCGGACTTTTGAATAGCCGCGGGGTTTTCGCAAAGGCGTATTCACACGAGCTGTTCTGTGGGATTTGTACGCCTGCGCAGAATTAAATCTAGGAGAGTTGTCGCATCGAGGTTGTTTTTACTGATGTTTATTTAACAATTAAAGCCCTGTATTTCCTCGACAGCGGTTTTCCGCTAGCTTAAAAATGGATGCGGAGAACCGGGCATGGCAGAGTGCTACTGAATTGACCTCGTCACCATGATAAATCTGGACTGTGCCATACTGGAAAAACTAAATCATGGGACAGAATTGTGCCACTACCCACCCTAGGAATTCGGCAGCATCAAATTAACGGATAAATGGCAATTGTGAATGAAGGTAGTACACGGGAGTCATATGAAATTTCGGGCATGTCAGAGAGTCATCATTCAATTTGTTGCAATTTCACATTGATTTACGAATCACCATCATTTTAGTATAACAACATTACATAAGTCAAATCGGGTAGCATGAATCCTGACAAGAATATCTCCAAAATTCAGACTAATATATTTTCATCGAAGAAACAGAATGAGGAGATAAATAACAACCAGTACAGGTGGTCAAGGTAGGTAATGATAAATTACTGCGCCATTGGGGTATTTTTCTTAGTGTAAATTGACTTCCGACGCAGCACGCGTCGACAAGTCCATCATGAGTCTACACTAATACAGTGCTTGATTCTACGGATTTCAATGCATGATGGCCTTTACTTCGTGCCGACCACATGTCAAAAAAAGGACGTAAAGGTTCCCTGTACTAGATGTAGTGGCAGAATACTGAATTCATCTTAAATGGAAATGGGATGATCCCATTAAATTACGTAGATGGCCACAGTAGATGAATTACAGTAGATGATGTCGAAATATGTCTCGCCTCTAGGGTTGTTTTTCAATAAAATTCTGAATTGATATTTGTCTGGTTTGCCTCACAAAAAGGGTACTGGCTGCATGTCACAACAGGCCAATCTTTACTGTAAAATCCTTGGGGGCATGGAGGCCAGGAAAAAATTGCCTGCTGGGGTCCTGGCTAGACATTGTGGCGTAGAATATAGAGGAAGGCTGCGGTCAGAATTGTTATGGGCTCGCTAGCTTTCAGCAATGGTTAACTTCACTGTGCTAAAACAGTGAAGTGAATTTGGGCTAGAATTAGCCCAAAGTCCAGGTTATAAAGTGTTGAGTAGTGCATATGAGCCTCTGAAAAGGTGTGTGGTAACTGAATAGCTGTTACATGTAATAGAAAAACCACAATAGGTCAGCATGGTATTGGTTACCAAACAACCCTCTCAAGATTAAAGTTTGAATAATGTATCAGAACACGTCCAAGTAAAAACAAACAATGGACGAAAAGTTCGTGTTACTAGGAATGTTACATGTGTCCTCGATAAGTTGCCGTTCCGCTGCACAAGTTAGAGTAATGATTAAACTTCCAGTCGCAGCGAGCGATTTCTGTGTGTGAGCATGCGTAATACTTGATCTTGGGCACACCAATCCCTCAGTGCGACTGGAAGTATATCAGGGTTTTAGACTGTTTCATCTCGGCCAATATGTGGTGCCATCAAGAAAAATCGTCGGAACTTGTCTGTCACAAATACCTCCTTTCACTTGAACCAATTTAAAATATCTTCATAACATATCATAATCCCATAACTGAGACTAGTGTAATGGATAGGTATTTGATAAATGTATTGTTAATTGAAGTTAAAGTAGTAATAGATGAAAATATGTGCCCTTTAAAGGTCCTGGCCAGATCGCCCAATAGCCTCGTCCCCAGACCCAGATTTTACCGGAAGGGTTGAAATTTTGGTATCAGAAGAAAGCTACTATTTTTCTCATTTATCCTGTGAAATCTTAGGGCTAAATGATGTTTGGTTTGGGAGTTATGAGCGAAGTGTACTCCATTTTGGTCGACCAATAGTAGTTTTAAACAGTATTCTATGGGATCAACACAAAATCACGTTTCTGCCTGTCACATCAAAACGGATGAAGCTCGGCGTGAAACTTTACAGGTGGGTTTTTTGAGTAAAGGCCATTCTATCAGATGAAAACTTTTTATACTTAAATCGGGCCATCCCCCTTAAGTGGCAGACTACAAGGTCACATGGAGATAAAAGCAATTTTGGGCTGAGAACATGCCCTATAGGATTAGCCTCATGTTAGTAATCCCTTTCATTGAATAGGATTTGTGATGGTATTTAAAGGCCAAGGCTGATCGGTATAATAGCCTCATATGCAGAACCATAGCTAGATTTACCAGAAGTGGTCAAAATTTTGGTATTTGAAGAAAGCTATTTATCTCATTTTGGTTTGGAAGTTATGTGAGAAAATGTGGTCCCCTATTTAAATTTGACAATTGTAATCTGTATGGAGCTTACAAAATCATGTGTTTCGCTCACACATCAAAAACAAATTGAATTATGGGTGCAAATTACTCTACAGATGGGTTTTATGAAGCTGAAGGCCATTCTAGTCAAGATGAAAACTTTACATAAATCAGGCCACCCCTTGAAGATATTTACAATGGCTCAAATAAAAGGTGTTTGTAACAGTCGAGTTCCGACTGATCTTCCTTGATTGCACAACATTGTGCGTTGGTACCCTGCCAAATTGTTGGTGAAGAGGGACTAAGAAATGCTAGGTGTCTGTGTGTGGTATGGTGGTGCGGTGGATCTTAGAAGCCAACGTGTGGGGTCCATTCTTCGCAACATGGAGCATTGCAAGTAGGTGGTGGATGGGAACGAAGTGGGTCATGTGTCATGGGTCAAAGGTCAAATATGGGGGGGGGGGAATTAAAGTGCTTAACCTTGTAAACACGATATCTTGTGATCTAAGCAAGTATGAATGCCCATCTTCGCACCATTAGATGTCGCTCAAATAGGTGGTGGATGAGTTGGAGGTGGTCAGGTGCCATGGGTCAAGGTCAGATGTGGTCAAAAATGAAAAATTGCGTTAAACACCTTGTCAATTGTGTTAGGATTGAGGAACGTGGTGTTTGTGGGGAAAAAAATTCAGTGCCCACAAAAAACTTCTGTAGGTCATTTCAAGGTCATTGGGTAATCCAGGTCAAATCACTACAATGATGTATGATCATGAAACCTGGCGGAGTTAGTTCATGTTGGATATGTCCAAAGTCATTTCAAGGTCAGTGGGTCATAGTTCAACGGCCACATCACACCTAGTGTGCAAACGTATTGAAGGTGTATTGGGGTCCATCTTTAGTCTTGACAGGTTACACACTGAAATGTCACATAGCGATTAGTGCCAGTCAGCATTTAGAATGGAAAATTTGACGGTCATTTCAAGGTCAACTGGATCACCCAAGATCAACTAACTGCAAATGGTTATATGGTCATGAAAATTAGCGGGTGTGACATACATTGAAACCAGAATTTTTCAAGGTCATCTGTTGTTATCCAAGGTCATTGGCAATGCAATGGTAGGAGCCTCAGTGGGTTTAAGAAACACTTAGTTCCATACCAATCCTCCCAGTGTGGTCTTGAGCAGGGGCAGCGGCAGGGGGTGGCAAGGGGGGCAGCCACCCCCTGAGAGTTCCCCAAAGTTAGGGAAAAACGGGCTTTAAGCAATAAATTTTGTAAAAATTAGATTGTTTTATTTTTACCTACATGAGTAATCGTGCAATGTTTCGCCCCTCCTTGATTTTCGCCCCTCTATGATTTTACCCTGGTGCTGCCCCAATTTAGAGTTATGTTACTTTTCTCTTTTTACTATCGCAATGGGTGGAGGACTTGTGGTTCGAGGACTGCCTTGTTTATATGATATTCACTTCTTTTTGATGTCACCTTACCTGTCAATATTTGATTGTCGATAGAAATATTTACCGGCCCTAGGGACATCGATTGTTTTGTCACATTTTCAATGCTATGCTTAAATGCTGACTCAGAGGTATTTCCCAGGGAGGGCCCCTCAATTTTCAACCCCTTGTGTTGTTTTTGCATATACATACTGCCTGTCCAAAAATAATCACTATGTGGAATAAGTACGCTCAAATCGAAGTCTTTCTTAGAAAACACTATTTTTTGTTTAAAAATTCCGGATCCGAATCCGGAAATTTGGTTATATACGGTACCTATGCACTGTATGCTGTACCTAAATTTGGACTGCATGAACAGGAAAAACCGATTCATCGTAACTTTTGGATATTGCACATTTGGGGGTGGGGTTCTTTAGTTCTAGTTAACAATTTCTAATTATTACAACAAATAATATCTTTCAAAATCTCTGAGTCAGTCTTTATGGAAATTTGCTTGTTTTTTATCTCTTCTACAGATTCACCTTCAGCAGGAAAGGAAGAATTGTTCTATAGTGGATATAAGGGAACTATCTAGGAAAGTTCGGCCTTTATTAAGGCCTGACCTAACCGAACATGACATAGCAGGAAAGGTGTAGGCCTCAATGAGACCAATAACAGAGCCCTTGTGGTTGTGGGATTTGCATACACGGCTCTGGTATCTAGTCAGCATGCTGTCCTTTTTTGGGCGAGGTAGCCGTTTGGGCTACCCACATCTATTTCGCCTTGGGTTTTGACCTACTTTTTCAAATAGGCGTTTGCATAAAATATTTGTGGGCCTTTTAAATATCCTCTAAAATTATATGGTGATAGTTTTATAAAATGTGTGCAATTTTTAACATCATATGGATATGTACTCAATAAGATAGGCCCAGGCGAAAACCTGAACGTACATTTTACAAAGATTTTAATGTTCGTTAGCTCCCACCTGTGTAAGTCCACATTTTGAGACCGCCAGTGCATGTGGGGACATGTCCTGTCCTCGTGTCGCTCCCTTGATGCATTAATTATGGATTTTCTCCGTGGTCGCCCTTGTCTATAGCGGTACAACCATGTCATCTGTGTTTCTCAGTGTATCGGGGTCCGGGAGCTGCGTGGGCCGATGAACTCTCATTCTTCTCAAGATTTTGGGGGGGGGTTGGCCCCGCGGTCTGTCCTTGTCTCTCTGTCTTTGTCTCCTTCCTATCTATTCTACCTTTGGATATCCAGGTTATTTACTGTATCTCATCTGCTACAAAGTTCGCCTTTCTTTTGATGTTACAAAAGAGGTCCTCTACCGTGCACCCTGTAGACCGTAGATTTTTGAGTGTAAAGAGTCCTTCAAGACAAGACAAGAACCCTCATGAACTGTGTGAGAAGTTGTTTGTAATTGTTCAATGAGAGGACCTGGGATATTATATCATAAATGGTCAGAATTGGTAATCCAGGCGTATTTGGCGAATTAGTTGTGGATAGACTTAAGGCCAAGCTACACATTTTCCATATCTGTCCCCAGGGGCCAAAGAACAGATCCCAGACGGCAATCAAGATCTACCATTGATTATAGTCTCCAGGCGATACTAACTAGCCGGGTGGGTTGGGCAGAGCCTACATACGGAGTTTTATAGGGCTAGTTTTCGTCCATCAAGTTCATCCAGCCACACCATCTTCTTTTGAAGATAAAGGTCCTTTATTGATGTGAATCAGAGTGGATCAGTGATTTCTTATGACTGGCTGGTCAATCGACTCCTTCCATTCATAGTGAATTTGGAAGATTATCAACGGTTGAGTATCCCGACGGTGCCCGCCTTCTCTACGGTTGAAGAGAATCCAGCTATGGCCTATTGTATACCGGTGGTACCGGTAAGACCGATGGCTTCACGGCTATCTACCACTTGAGTTATCCAGCGGCGAATCGTGTATTCAACTTAAAAAAAAAAAAAAAGGTGATACTTGGCCTCGGTCGATGATGATTTTTCAATACGTGAGAGGTCAGGCTGACACATATCTCCGTGGAGTAAATAATAAACAACCGCTCTCCACGGGCATCCATGGTGATGCATATGAGTATAGGTCTGAGTTAAGCAACCGTTGGTAGCAAGTCGGCATGGAGCCCATCGGCCATTGTTAAGACCTATTTATGCTGATAAGAATTGGACAACATTACCGGTTGTACCCGTAAGACCGGGCGGCTTTTCCAGGTGCTCGATAGCGTTTGTGTGATGATGATAATAGAATAATTAATGAGTGTCCTGATTATTCTAGAGTCTGTTCGACTATACTTGACGACCGTGCTTCACGTCCGTGGTTTAACTCGGTTCTATTACTAATTACTGCAGGCAGGCACCGCAGATGTTACTGTTAATATACCGACATTCATGAGTTAGTTATACAAGAAAGTGAGTCTTTCTATGGCTTATTGAGTTAGATATTCTTTTATCAACACGGGTCAGAGCTTCTCCTCCACGTCTCCGAGGAAAGTTAGAGTTGTCGAATAGCAGAGGTGTTTATTCAAGAAGAGAAAGTTCTTACTCTGCCTCTGTTCAGGAGTCCATTGTTTAACCAGTCCGCACCGTGCCGGTCTGCCTAACCGATCGCCTGGCCGTTACCAACCTACCGGTGTTTCTTCTGAGTGAAATTGCTTCTATCTAAAATCTATAAATTAAATATCTAACCTTTCTTTTTCTTATTCTTTCCGTCGAGCCTACCGCGGCCATCACCAGTGGTTCTCTGGATGTAACGCTTCTACCGGGTTTTCTCTGTGGAACCACCGTGTCTTTCATCTAGTCACCATCGGGCTGTTGTCTAGCATCTTTACCGTTACATTTCTCCGTCTTCCTACCAGTCTAGTCAAGTTGTAAAGCCATCGTCGTGCTTTTAGGAATGTTCCTCCTCTCCCGTTCACAAGTCATCTCCTACCAGAAAGGTGAAGATTCCTTGTTCTTTTCTTCTAGACGCCGCTCGAACTTTCCAGAGGTTTAGTTCAGTATGCAAGTCTTCCAGTGGATAGCCACCATTAATGGCGGTCTAGGGTAAAGGAGGGTGGTTTTTACTTTCTAACTGAACATAAGAGTCTTTCGGAGAGATATTCCAGTCATATTAGTCGGCCTTCTCCGTACAGAGATAGCTCTATTGGGTTAAGAATTCTTTTTCCACTCCGCCTAGAGGGTCTCATTCGAGTAGCAAGAGAAGACATCATGATTCTCCTAGCCATTTTATGAAAGTTTAGAGGTCCTCGGATAGTTCTTAACGTCAGGGATTCAAGTTCTATGATCAGAAGGATATTTCTGGATCAAGAACATAGTGATATGACTTGTCAATCTTTAAACTAAGATCCAATCCGATTATGTTGGTAGAAAGCAGTTTCTAACTACCCGACAGGAAACGTTCCTTGCTCCTGCAACGATGACATAGCCTTTTAGTGACTCTTTTCTAAGAGTTCAAGTTGTATAATGTTATGATTTGACCAAAACAATTCTAAATTTAAAAAAAAAAAAAAAAAAAGAAAAAAAAAAAAAAAATGTTTTGGAAAAAAAATGATTTCTTTTAGTCCTAAGGTAAATATATAGCTTGCGGTAAAGATATGTCTGCCTCCCAGATTATGAGCGGGAACTTAGTGTTATGTATGAGATATATTTAGAAGTAACCTATTCATGTGTATACCGGAAGTGGTTTATTCTTCTTCATGACTCATTATTAATGATTCATCACAACTATTAGCCTATACCCTCGGACCGCTCCTCTTCCTATTGCAGTTCAAGCTGAGATTTCTGAGACTACCACCATTTGGCTATGCTACTCCACTCATTGCACTTTCTAGTCGCAGCACTACCAGTTTAGAGCGCACTGGTGAAGTTTGGTAAAGATTTCTGATTTTGATCGATGATACCAAATGTGAAGATTTCCCAGGTTGCGGAGCGCCTTATTTTCCGACTTCGCTCTTCTTAGAAGAAGCCCTCTTATTTCCGTTACTGCTGAACTAGACAGACTATTGATGAGTTCAGAATTCTCTTTGGAAAAAAGTTATCGAAAGACTCCCCTTCTCATATGGATTCCGGAGTCTTCCATACATGTGAGGAAAATTTCGAGTTCTCTCTTCTCAGTTCCTTTGGTTCTCACTCTTTGCTGGATTATAATGAAGTCTGAGATAAGACTTTACATTGCAAGACCATGCCCATCAGCTAGAGTTTGAAGATGGTTCTTCCTCAAGTATCATATGAAATAGCCCATGAGTAGATTCAAGCCGAGACCATGCCCATCAGTTGGAGTTGAAGATGGTTTCTTCTTAGTATAATCTGGAGTCGATGGAGTAGATTCATTGAATGAATGTAAAGAGGTAATCTTCGACATTTGGTACATATTGCCCGTGATGTTGAGAACATCGAATGTAGCCTTACTGTCTCTAAGTCATTTTAATGAAGCAGTTTGTTGGATCCTTTTGTGGAGCTGTCTTAAAGCTATTGGGGATTTGTTTACTATTAAGAGGCGTCATCAAGTTCCTGCATAGCCTTTCCTAGATGGGCTCCGGAAGACAGGAATGCTGTTTGACGAGCTTTGAAACCTTACAGCCAAAGAGTTCTCTTGAATTCTCCTGACATAAAGATCTCTTTTGAGGTCAGTGATCTAGCTCAGCTTCTCAGAAGAGGATCGTGTCAAGCTGTATATCAAGCTGGTCAAGAATTAAACACTAATGATTTCGAAAGTTCCTCCAGCATAGACTGTTTAGATATCAACCTTATGTCTATGCTACCAGTCAGAAGGGCTTCCACTTTACTATACTCCTGCCAACAGCGGAAAACAAGTTTCCTTTCGAAGTCGAGTTACAACTATTAAGGCAGCTAATTCAACTATAAAGGCTCGCAGACAGTATAGAAGTTTTCCTTCTACTCCAGACTTAGAGGCACCAGACGTGGCGCGAGTAGGGGAGGAGAGTTCAACCGATTCTACCTATGACCCCAGTGGGGCGTCTAAAGCCTTTCCTCCCGGCGTAAGTGGTCCGATACCTCGGATCAATCGGGTTTCTGCAGAACTTTCTCAGAAGGTTATTATTCAGAGTTTACCACTCACCGATGTGAAAGTCGTTTTTGTTCTCACTCCTATGCCAAATGAGACCTCAAAGCTATGATTCTAGACGAATTGAAGATTTGTTTAGGAAAAAAGGAAAATCTTTTTCCATATAATATATGGAAGGTTTCTACACTCTTTCTTCCTAGCTCCGTATGAAACATGAGTTCTCAGACTCAGACCATCTTCAATTAACACTCTCTGTGCAGATTTTTTGTCCGAGACTTTTCAGCATGAAATCTTACTCCTCTGTTATCTAGGAGTTAATTGTATTAGGGCTGGTTCGGCACAACGTTAGACTTAGGATGCTTACATCCTGTCCCAGTTTTTCCTCATCAACTATGGCTTCGCTTTCCAATTCGACAACCAGTCTTACCTACCATTTCCGAGTTCGGTCCCCTTTTCAACGCTCCCCTTACCTTCAAGATTATAGAACCCAACAAGCGGCAGAACACTGAGAAGGAGGGGTTATCCAGATTTCTTCTTATTTCGACGACTGTATGTATTTTAGCACCAAACAATCTAGCCTGATAGTTTAGTTACGTTGGTTATAAAACGGTGAGGACTGGTTTTCATGATCAACCTAGAATTCAAATCTCATCCCAAGTCTGAAGCCGGAGTTTCTAGGAACAATCTTGGATCTGAATAAATCCAAAGCTTTTCCAACAGAAGAACATAATTGCAGAATTTAAGATTGCATCCTGCTCATCTGAGAGAAGTTCATCTATCTCCACTCAACTATGGTTCCGCTGCTTAGGGATGATGGCATGTTTGGTAGACCTTCTACCCCTCTGCAGATTGTGGTTGGAACTTTTTTTCAGCTACACCTTCGGAGTTACTACTAAGACTACTGTCGGGACCTATATCGCCAAGTTCCTTTGAATACAAAGATTGTGATGTAGTATTTACGAGGTTTTAGCACTCTAAGAGTCCGTAATTGTTGGAAAGAAATTCACAGCACACGAACTTCCCACACGCGAATTCATAATTACGACAGATCTTCGAAGACAAGTTGGTGAGCATGCTTGATGAGGTCCCACAAATTAATGATTTGGGTCCGAATATTATAAGGAAGCTCCACGTAAATGTACTAGAGTTTGCTTAAAGCGATGTGTTATGCTTAAGGCGAGTCGTCAGACGATATCTGGAATCGGTGTTAGCAATCCGATTATCCATTGTAGTTTCCTACATAAACCACCAAGGAGAACAAATAGTATCCTCATGCACTGTGACATATACGCCACCTCTCTTGTGCCAGAATCTTTCTATTACCCTAAGCGCGAACATCTCCCTGTAGTTATCAACTATTTCGTAGACAGTTTTTTCAGGGGAAAGTCAGCCATAATGATAGCTTATCAGAATCTAACTTGTTGAGTGGGCATCTCAACAGCCATATTTTGCTCATAGAGGTTTTTCAAAGATTACACAGGCCATAGTCTATCTGTTTTCAGCATGACTATTTCAAACTCCAACATAACTGAAAGTATAAACCATGTGGCTGGCTGGACGAGAAAGCTGGGGTGAGAGACTGTTTTATTATAAGTTGGGTCCATCTGAATTGCTAAACTTCTGACAAAGCTAAGCAATCAAAGTCATGCAGGATGCTGCTTATATCCCCTATTTGTCACGTAAGGTTTGATTTTAAGGCTTGTCAGTTTATTAGATGATCAAATCCGAGAGACGGATTTCCTGTAAGGCAAACCTGCTTAGTACCGGAAAATCGAAAGTGACGCTTCAAAGGATAAAATCTCTATATTTGACTATGTGTGGCCTCTCTCAAGCTCCCTTCAAAAAACGTCAAGGATTTTTCAGTAGAAGATGCCTCCGTGGCCAGCAGATGCTAGAATGAAGTCAACCAGCCCTTTAAATCTACTATAGTAAGACTTCGACGCTTCTAACTCTGGTGAAAGAAATTCTAAGTTGATCCGCATACAGCTTCTGTTGGCGATGTGACTACTTCCTGACTTCTCTTCTTCAAGAAAACCTACAACCATCAACTCCTTGTCAGCCTTTCTACTACCCCACTGATTATCCCGATGTGATTAGAGAAGATAACAGTCTCTTGGATTTATTAAGGGAATGGTGAATAAATGTTCACCATTAGAAAACTCACTTCTTAACATGGGATCTTCCGTTAGTTCTTCGATATGTCGCTGCGCGCGTTGAACCGTTGAATAAGACTACACTTCTAAACTACAAGAACAACTGCATTCATCCTTATTTCTACATCTACAGACGATTTCAGAAATTCATGCGTTACCTTCTGACAAGAAGTATATATGGGATTCTCTGATTTCTCTCTGTCCACTCTACTTCCTTGAGCTGGTTTTATAGCCCAAAAAACCCAGTCACTCGATTATGTACCCTTGGCCTATAGTTTCTTTCCAGAGCTTCCTATCGTTACTGGTGAGCCTGAGAATAAACATTGGTGTCCCTCGGAGCTCTTCGAGATTATTACCACCACTCTGCCTTCTTAAGAAAATCTATGGATACCGCAATTTTCTGAACAACTTTTTCATCACTTACTTTAAACCAGCAGCAAAGCAAACATTATAACGCTGGGTCACTTTCCTCGATCAGCTCTGATGCTTTTAAAGTGAAAGCCCCGTCACTGGTCAGTAACATCGCCATAACCCTCATGCTTATGAAATTTGCAGTTATGCCACATCTACCGGCTTTTCACTTAGAGTTAACATTACTGGCAATATGGAAGCAGCAGGATGGAGGGTGCATACAATGTCCAAACGTTGGACGTCCTACTAGTTATTAAAACGTGACGAAACATCCGTGTCCAGCAGCGCCAGAGTAAGAGGAAGGATGCTAAGCATCATTACCATGATGCTCATAAGGTGAGGAATGCCGTTGTATAATATACAACTGTATATGCTTTGACATAGAGGTCTATTACTATACTATGCTATCATGATATATGTATATGGCTATGTACATTATGGCAAAAATATTTTAGTGCTGCAGCAAGAGCCCGATAACCCTCTATCTTTCGAGTAAACCGGTGACCTAATTTGAACAAAGATGCCTCATCTATCAAATTGAAGCTTGGAATCTCAGGAATCCGAAACCGCATGATGCAAAAAATAAAACGGTAACAATTGATTATGAGGGGGGGGGAAGGACCCCTATGAAATCACCAATAAAGAAATTGACACTTGTATGCATCTACTATATTGTACAACTTCCAATGCTTCCCTATAACATTTGTGTGGATAGTGCACCTATCATGATTATGTAGTTATCACCATTTTATAGGTTTCATATAAATAATTTAAAATAATGTACACTCCATGGGGGGGGGGGATCTACCGAAATTAGATAAATACCATCTATCCATGGTGATATGACTACATCTCTAACTTATTTTCTCCCAGGAATTAAATGCTTAAGATAAAATCTAAGATAAAACAAATGATCCATTACCTGGGGAGAGTAGGCATCAATTTTGGGGTATTGGAGTGAAACTGCTATACTTCAGATGTGTAAAGTTTTGAGGCTTAAGTAAATCATCATATCAAGGTTAGTTAGTATAATATTTTTCTCTCATTTATTTAATTTACGTGCAGTACGTAACATGCCGGGGGGGTTTTCACCTTGGCCATTTAAGTGTTAATTGCTTGTTGTCCTTTGAGCAAAAATACCAGAACAAGGAATAACAAAACAAAGCAAACACCGAACTCGGTTAAACTTGCATGAACTATAACCAAGTAATATACTTATATTGCGAGGTGGTACATGTCCAATATAAGGTCCATAGTAAACCTATTGGAATTGGAATATTGGTACTTTTTGGCCCACTGATAGGGAGATACTTAAACCATTCATTGATACCAAAGTTGCAATCAATAGAAGTTTGGGCCATGTTCCCCCCCCCCCCCCCCCGAATTAGGTCAGGTGTGTTTGAAAATAGTCTGGTTTAACAAAGAGACAGCAACCATTGCTGAGCATATGGGAAAAGTTATAACTGGTAAATACTATTCACCACGGGGTTGGGGTTCTTAGCGGAAAAGGGGGCTGGGATGTGCGGCAAAGAAGGGTATAATATTTCAGCCTTTTTTGGTATAATGAACGATCCCTTTTTCTTGAAAATTGGTGTAAGAAAGGGTTGCATTTATTTTCGGTTTCAGTATAAGTTTTACAGTGGTAACCAGGTAGAAGAATGCTTCCCAACCAACAAATATGAAAAATAGTGCTGCCAGAATGGCTCAAAATACAATTTAAACAGTTAGGTTTACTCTCAGATGGAGTCTTACTCTACCAAAGCAGTATAAGGATGGGTAGCAATCTTTCATTGTGGTTTTGGGGAAGTGGTTCAAAGTGAACCAGGCCGCACTCCATTACCCAAACCAAGGGTGAGAATCCCCCGGGATTTTCAGATATTTTAAATTAATTATGAAGGGTTCATATTATATGGACACAAAAGGAATGTTCATTCCTGGTTCATATTCCTCTTTCTATAATAAACTTACCCTCGCAGGGCCGTACGCAGATTTATTTGGGGGACTTCAAAAAAGGGGACTTTTTTGGTAAAATTGGACCTAACCCCTAAAATGGTCCTTTTTGGGACTTTTTGAACATTATCACCAAAAAGGGACTTAGAGTCAAAATGTCTCTATTTTGGACTTTTTATCACAAAATTCTGGCAAAAGGGGACCTTTTGCCCCTTTGTGGATATTGGGGGGGGGGGGTGCACCCTCTGACGTACACGAACAAACTTATTCGTAACAATTACAAATGAAGAGCGCCGCTCATTACGCTCATATTACTGAATGGTGACGTCATATTGGTGATACAGCTTGGGGAGATTTCGGAAATGTGTGTTCATGACCGGGTTCGAGAGACTTCTTAGACATGGTGGGTCAAAATTATAAGTGCATTGATAATTGTGAAAATCTTGATGGTCTCGGCGATTGGAAGCTGAAATAGAATTCAAAATCAGACTTCCGTTGTTGGAATTTTGGTGTTGTTTTTGTGTTGTAAAGTTGCGCCATGAGTCATCCCAGAAATTGGGGGTTGAAAAAGTACTGCTAAAATAATCGTTAGATTATGCGCGATATACAGTGACTAGTGAGATGTACTATTTGTGTCGGTGTCACTTGGTCAAATTCTGAACACACGGGCTTATCTACGTATCGGGTGACAGGAACTTTGTATATGCTGACATTGCAAATATGCATGGCTATTTTCCGGAAGTGGTGGGAACCAAGTTTTGAATTGGGAAATACAAAATGGGAGTATGATTGCTGTCATAATATATGCGCGGAATTGTGTTTGTGTTTTGAGCAAGAAGGGTCCGTTGCGGCGCGGGGGTCAAGCATGGTTTGCATGACCGTACAAGGTACACACAGATTTTATGCATTCGGTTGTGTGTATACTGCAATGCGGTCGGTACATTTAACTTAGGTCAGTCAGCCGTGGCTTGATCGAACGCTATAGATAGCCGAGTTGGTGGTTATTTGCATATATAGGATTGTACTACACATGCCGCGAATTGCCAGTCGGTTTGACTAGAATCTTTTATACAGGCTTCAATCGAAGTAGGTTTGCTTGTGCGTATTGGCCTGTTCCGGGCGGGGGGGGGGAGGTCGGATTTATTTGGATCCCTGTGTAACAATTATTAGCACTTCTTATAAATACCAGTAAAACTATGATATGGATTCTATGGTGTGTTTTAAAGGCTGTGACGATAAATATACAGTCATTTTTCAGTCATACTGTGCGAAACGGTTTTTTTACTGCAAAAGCCCACCATGAAACGAATCCTACACAGTTAAACTACACACGAAAAACATGCCGATCAACTATGACAAATCAGGTGTTGGAAGGCAATCTGATAAATGTTGGTTCCACATGGGCCAGGTCCTGTCAATACGTCGGGTTAAACGTTGTGTTGCATGAGCACGGTATTCGCGTGTGCGTTGTATACGTTCTGCTCGGACCTCGTGGAGTCGATAGGCGTGGGGGTGTTAGGACCCCAAATACATGAGAATGCGAATAATTTGAATTATAAATAAACATTCTTGCAGTCTAGGGATTTTGAAAAAAATGGCCGCGAAAATTGAATTTTCAAATGCATTTTTCTCCAAATTTCTCTACGAAACTAAAAGTTCGCAGAACAAATTGATTAAAATGATGTTTTCATTGCGTATGGAATAATGAAGGGAATTAATCAAGCGGTTTGGGTATGGGAGAAATCAGAATCATCAGGCATATTAATGATGATTTAGGGATTTTTTCCATAGAGCTCCAAAGGAGATCGGCAAACCTCCAAAATCCCAACTCCTAAGTATCGAACATCAGGCCAGTCCTTCCCCCCCCGGGCCGTCTCGTCTTACCACCCCCCAGTGAACTTTCTTCTGGTGCATTACAATGACAAAAGCTTTTGTGAAAAGCTTCTAGGTAAATGTTACTCATCCTTTTCATGTCATTATAGCGGGGAAAACCGATGTATAAAGGTGCTACCTTCCAACGAGTTCGGGTATGCCATCAAAGTCGAAGAGTGAGAGGGGTGATTGCCATACAAGAATATTTTAATGGTAACCATTTAAGCATATCCTGAAAAGTATGGGGGGGGACTCTAGAACTCTCTGTTTGAATACTATTCAATTGCCGTTATATAGAGCTGAAAACCGCATGAACAATCCGCTATTCCTACCATTTTAGCGCAAGTGGAAAATACCAAAATTTTAGCTTTGCTGTTCGTGGACTTTATGACGACATTGTTACGCCATACTTATGGTATATTCGGTACTTATGGTAGCCAATGGAAAGAAAGAGCGACAGGTTATACCTGAAGTCGCCCAGTCGCCTCCTGTAATTAGGGTTAGGAGAACACTACCATAACCTTTAACACCTATCTAAAACACTAACGCTTAACCCTACCCAGTGGCGGCCAAACCCGGAACTTTGCAAAATGGGGGCAAGAAGGGTGGCGAGGCATAATGTGACGGTTGTCGAATTGGGGTCCGTCATAGACACCTTTACAAACGGCCACTTCATTTTGGGGGGGGGGGGGCTGGCGGACAGCGGCAAGGGTTCTGAGCAGAGGGCGTCCGTGGTCTCCAATGCCATTACCCTCATTTAAAAATTAGACGTTTTAAACTATGAGGTTGACAACCGTGGCACCGTCATCGCTTGACTCGATGTCTGCAGATGACTTTTAGGTTTATTTCCCCTCCTCCCACCCCCCACACACACACATACACACACCACATACATCACAACATCCAAAAAAAAAATCACAATGCTCTTGAATGATAATCCTGGATCACAGTGCAACACTGTGTTTTCTCATTGGACTTGTGCAAGGATTCTGACAGCCCAATCTCAAAACGGCATTGGGGGTGGGGGGATAGATGGGGGGGTGGGTGGGGAATGAGATTTCGGGTGCTTAAAATGTGGTCAAAATATATTAGTGGTACCAAACTCCCAAATGTGACAAAATGTTAACATGGGTTGTTATTCAAATTATACTGAAAATGGGAGGGTAAACTTGACCCCCCATAACTAATTTGTAAAGTTTTTAATTTTTGCATCTAGCATTTCCGACTCTGCGACCCAAGTAAATTGTATATGACAACTCTTTGTGCAATGAGGGTCACCACCTATCGAAAAAAAATTGGGGCCCATCTGCGGCAGCAATATTAGCGTCCATAAAATTCACATGGCGTGAAACCCCGTAGCAATTGAGACTACTGGCTCCATTCCTCCACCTGGTGACCAGTGTGGCAGTCAGCACGAGTGGATTCATGTCTTAATGGCTGAAATAGAATATACTCACCAAAATTGTGAGATTATTCTATTTTCATACATGATACCTTACGAAGATCCAACTAGTGACCCTCATCCAGGCCCTTCCCCCGCAAGTGGTTCTTGGAGCCCTGGGGAAGGTACAAAAATGAGCAAAGGATCATGGATGACAGTGGCGATAGTGATGGTCGTACCGATGCTAGCGTGTGACCGCTACTAGGCATGGGTGCGCACCAAAATTTTTTAAGGTCGGCCATAAGGGGTGTCTCGAGGAATTTTGAGCCCAAAAAAATGCAGAGAGTTGGATCATTCGTAAGTATAATGTATGAAAATAGAATCTCACAATTTGGTGAGTATACTTTGAGGTGGGTTATAGTCGGGTTATATCAAAATCCCATTGTAGAAGTTTTGGGAAGAAGTTTGAAGATGTTTTCTACTTTTTGAAGGGTGTGGGAATCAGAATTTGGGGTCAACCTTGGGAATTGGGGAACTTGTTGTCAAATAAGGGGGCGGGTAACATTTGTACAGGGTGTAAATTTGAAATCAGTCAAATTGTGTTTAAATGTAACCATTGTATTGTCTCATATAAGG
>JAMKCH010081160.1:0-43540 GCA_023653785.1 Ophioderma brevispina | reverse complement strand
TTGGAGGACCGCTTTTTTAAAATTTGTTTGAAGCATGCAAATGACACTGCAATTGTCCAAAAATGCAGGCCAGCACTTAAAGCACAGACAAAAGGCACTCATTTGGGAAGGTGCTGAATTGCAGGGTGCAAGGTGCTGGATGTTTGCAGGGTGTTTGTTTTGGGACATGTGCCGTCTAAATTTTGCACCACCCACCGCAGGGTGGCTTGTGGGATTTGTAGGGTGATTGGGTTTGTGTTTGCTAATTGGCATGGGAATTTTTTTCTATAAATTTTATATCAGTAAATTTTGTTAGGCTAGAGTTGATGTTCATCTTGTACCTTTCTCATTGTATTATCACTTTTGTATGTGAACAATTGGAGAATATTATTTCAAATTGTGGAAATGTTTCCAAGCAACTTAATGCAAATTTTTGCTAGACAAAACCAATTACAAAATATATCAACAGACTCAGAAACAGGATACTTAGAGAAGCATTTCAAGATTTCCAACTTTGTTGCCCAATTCTTTTCTGGCCAATACTTGTCCAAAAATTGAAATAAGGGAATACCTTGTATCTGTATTTATTTAAATCTGACTCTTCTAAAACAATAGCGCACTTAATAATTTCCATTGGAACAAACATACTGCAAAAATAATCCTGCATCTTGCAAGTATCCTGCGTGCACCTTTTCCCAATGCTCCAGTTGTATGCAACTAAATATTGTGGCCTCATTTGAACACTTTAAGTTCAAATAAGTACCTTCCCACACATTGGACACACATTGGCAGGTACATGTTTTTTGATAATTGGTGGATTTTAGCAAATAACCAGACTCGGAACACAAATGATTGGTCATTTCCTTGTCAGCAAGTGACATATTTCGGGTACAATGGATTGGTATCACAGAGCACCCACAACCTGGAAGAATATACATTAACATTATCGATGCACTTTCTTTGTTTCATATTACACAGAAATATTTGAGGTGTTACTAACCCTTGTATGAATGGTGCCACATGTTTGAATGCGTCCGGGTCCTCCTTCGAGTTGTCGATGGCTATGTTTGAAGGACAACGCTTGTGAAATGGTCATTTTATACATAATGCATCAGTTTGGTGGCTCTGCACTGTTAATGATTTTTGTTTAATAAAACGTTTGTGTGCAATTTATTATATTTTGTAAATTATTTGCTGAAATCATATTCATTGAAGTGTCCACGATGTGTTTTATTTTGTTGTATTATATTTATAATTTTTGGCTGAAATGTAACCTTTTTTTTTTTGTGTTCATTCTTTGTTGTAATACAAAAATTAGGATCTATACGACCAATTTGAATTTTATACACAGGACTTCAAGAACTCAATTGTGATAGATATACCACAGGTACACCACACATCAAATGAACCAGGAAATATGTTTTTCATGTGATAGGTTTCCATTTGGATTTTCCCTCAATCATCCCACAAACAATATGCTGTAAGTGAACATTAATTGCAAAGCAAGGTAACAACTTTCTTGCACTTCAGATGGCATAGTTCTATATGTTTGGTTCCTTTCTGAAAGTTAAAAAACCCATTCAACAATTAACCTTGTTGACATAAAAATTGGTGGAGGAAGCATGCTTATACTTCTGGCAATCTGGGACATATTTGACCTAATTTGGGACTGTAATTTCTATCTTTTTAGTGACTTTCACAATCCTCCGCATCCTTGCTTGGCTTTCCGTGATAATAGTACCACAAAATATAAATCCTTTTAGAAACCTTTTAACAGTGGTGTGAAAAACTGTAATCTCCATAAAATATGATACTGTAATTTGATTTATGGAAATTATCTTGTGTGCTGTATAACTTGTATATTAGAAACTGAATATTTTGCTCTCAAAGTGGTTGGTAATGAAATCCAAAATTTTACAACCAGGATTTATATCCTTAAAGATTTTCTCATGTATTTTGCATTATTCATAAGAGTGGAAAAATTTCTGTAAAATTCTTACCGTATGATTGTTAATTATGTTCTACCTGTAATGGGCTCATACTTGTGCAAAGGCGTTTTACTGTGAATACTTCAATCATAATTCTTAAAACACATACCTCAGCCTGTGTAACGTGTGTACTTGTACATTTCCTTTAACCTTTAACAACCTATTATGGGATGTCCTTATTTATCTCTCGGCAAATATTTTAAAATGGATTTAAGTAATTGGATTAAAAAACAGGGCTGCCATTTTGAGGTTCTCACTTGAAATCAAATTTTTTTGAAAGATTTAAGAACAGTTAATGAGCCATACAAAATACTAACACATTTGCTAATATCTTATGTTTCCCGCCGGTGACCGCTGAATACATCTCTTACCTAATTTCATATATCTCTTTTAAATTTATTCCTATTTTATTTTCAGCTGTTCTTGTCAACCCATCACATTTGTTTATATGCACAATTCTTTTTGACCTAACTGTTGTTAAGTTTGCCTTGTGATATTCAAGTACCAAGGTATGATGATTGTTCTCAATTTGTTCTTTTTAATATGATCACAGTTTCTTTAGGTGAATATCCCTGTGTTCCTTACAGATTTTATCTCGCATCTGGGTTTCAACAGAATTTTTGAGTCTCACTGCACGGTTTCAAAATTGTTGTTGTCACAATGGTTCTTAAGTAATGATTTCCTCTCATATAACAAGTCTAAGAGACACTGATATATTTTCTCCTCTTAATCATTAATCTTAAGCAATGCTATTGAAATAATTACTTTGGAATTTCGCACATCTGGATAACAGAAAATATTGCTCTTTGAAAATAATTATATTATTAGAATGATTTTGTTTTCCAAATTATCCGAGATGAGAACTACTCCTCCGCTCTGATTAAAATTATAATTGATAATGTCAAAACTCACACATAGTGTTTGCAATTTTGTCCAGCATACGATAATTTTTATTTTTAGGTACCTATTTGAAAATTACATTGAATTTTTTAAATTTCTCATATGTGTCTCTCTGACTATAGTCAAGGACATAAAGACGGAAAATTCAAATTGCGCGTACATCAAGGTTTGTCAATCAGCACGACATGGGACATTGGATTGTGGTTTGAATGTATAGTATTGGGGTTAGCATGTTGTAACAAAATATATGATTTAAAATGTCCAAAAATGTTCTATTTGAGTTGGGTTTTCTACTCACAGACACTTTTATTCACATAAATAACTTCTGTTTTAATAAGCTTAATTAATGTTCAGAATTATTCTTCACGGCCGCATTTGTTTGCCCGTCAATTACGTCACTGCACAATTGGTCACCTTATTTTCATCGGACTATAATACATCAACCTTTAATATTATAATTTGTACTTTATTTTGGCATTCTACAGTCACTCCTACTATTGAACATGTTTATGTGCAAGCACAATTTAAATTTCAATGTCTTTTTTACCACATATCTTGATCTTGTGTCATCTCTACCTAACTGTGAATATTGAATCTCTGCACCTTGACTTTAACCTGTTTATTCCATAGTGGACTCAGTACATATGTCAATTAACACAGCGGTTGTGCACTTGGAACTACTCGATTGGTGGTTGATCTCATTAAATTTTTTAACCTTAAATAAATAATGTCCATACCCCTTGATTTTAAACACCAAACTGGGACTGGATATAGAAATTGGATGCGTGTGCTAGCACTCCTTCAAATGGTGCTGTCGCAGCGACAGCTGGATGGATACGATTGTTTCTTCTGTAACCCTGCCTGGAAGGGTACCAATTGTGATGAGGTAAGTGGCACTTGAAATAGCCGCGTATTTAAGTTTGTTAAAGCACCTTGGGATTTGTTGTTGAATTGCTATAAGTAGAGTACTGCTCCCCTGTTATACATTTTAAAAAGAATGCAGTTAATATTCCTTTTTATCTTTATTTTTTTAAATGTTTTTTTTGTTTTTTTTACTTTCTTTTCCTGCCATTAATCAAATGCAAAGTTATCTACAAATTTTGTGAGATAAGTATTGTAGTGTGCTGGTTCTTGATTTGGTTAAGGTGAGCAGTATTCTTGTTAGGTAATGAATCAAAACACAAAATTGAGCAATGCAGGCAACCCATCTAATAGAAAGCGTAAGGTGCTCATATGGCCTGTCCTCTAGTGACCAAGTTCATGCCAATCAGGACAATTGGTTTAACACGACTGAAAGCCGTACAATAGATCAGAGGCTTTGCTATCAAATCTCGTAAGGTAGCTTCTCTCCCGAACCTGATTTATGAACATGATTTTGGCAGCATTGCAAATTTTGGAAGCAGGAAATCCAAACCAAACCCAACACTTGTGACTAACATATGTATCGGCTTCCTTTCTTGGTTCTTCTGAACTATAGTTTTATATTGTGTGTTTTCGTGAATCATTGTTTATTTTTCCAGTCCTTATGTGTCTCTATCTCATCACACCATCTACTTTACTTTGAATTTGTGTTTTGAATGATCCTTGTTTACCTTATTCCTTGGTTTCCTTGGTAAGTCTCTAAGTTTCTCATCCTTGGTTTGTAATCCTTTGTATTTGTTAGACATTTTAACTCTGGACAATTTCTTTAAACAACCACATTGTGTATATTTATGCAATATCTGTGCACATGTCCTCAGAACTAGATTTTACGGGAGTTAGTGAAGAACAACAATATTTTAGAAATGTTTGCTGTGTTTTTTTACAATTATGCAAATTTCTAACAATAGTTTTATAACAAATATCAGGGGTTTGATATCACTCCCAAAAACAAGTACTAAGTACCAAAATTCAGCAAGAATGCACAATTTTGGTTACTTCGCATTATGCCCATATAACACTTTATACATGGATGCCAACCCTCTCTGTAACCAATCATGTGGTCTACATAAATGGTGAAATCTAATCTTAATTAAAATGATATTTAATTTTATCTTATAAAAAAACAAATTGGGAAAATGATCATTAAGGGTGCTGTGTAAGAATTAAAGCTAAATGCTGAGCTCATTGACTACCCCCATATAAGATACTTCTCTAAAAGTAAACGATTGTACACCAGACTCAGCTGGAATCTAGCCGTAGATCATTCCAGAAATGCACGGAGGAAACAATGTGCACAGATACTGAGGACATCATTTCCTTCCCTTAGTTACCTTGAAGTTTTTCAAGATGTTTAAACACATGAAACAGTAAACTTTGATTGTGATATTCCTGTAGGTGTCAATGAATGTGACCGCAAACAATGTAGACTGGTGCTCAGTGTGTAGACTACACAAGCGCTACCAATGGAGGTGTACTTGCTGGAATGGACAGGGACCATTATGTGATGAAGGTAAGTCCGGTACTATTCTGCGATCAGGATGAAGCCAAAATTCATCTGTAATGCTTTTCATTTTTAGTCATTTCATCTAGTCAGTTCATCTCGGGTCTCATGTTCTTCAGAATATAAATAATCAAGCATTGGCAATTTGCTTATCAGAACCATTTTCAGCTTATCTGCACGCTTTCTATAAAAATATTAATATTCATGGGGGTGTTTTATGTGTTGATCCGTTGATGCATAAATATCAAAAACCCGTACAGAGTGAGCACATGGTTTGTGAGACATTTGAAACAAATGGTGGCTGACATTTTAAAAAAACTTAAATAGTCTGCCAAGCTGGCATCAGTGTGTACATATAAGACATCACTTGACTACAAAATAGTTCAGGTGACCCTCCATGCAGGATTTGGTGACTCTTCTTGTAACATCACAAAACTACTTGACCTTTTTTGGGTTATTCTTCCATGTAATATTGCACTGAATATAAGGTAGCAAAATGTGCAGAACATAAGTGGGTTCTCTTTTTGGCATTTCATGTGTAATGGAGCAAATGTATTTATTTCTATCTGACATTGTCCAGATATAGTGTGGCTCGCAAACAAAAATGCTCAATCCAATGTCAAATTGACTTGCGTCCTTGGATCGTCATAGTAAAGATCTACAAATGCCTTTAGGTGCAGTACCAAAGTTCAAAGGTTATACAGTTGTTGACCTTTGGACTATAGTTAAAGGTTATAATACTTTTTTTCATTTTGAGGTTAACTTTTCCTCACTTTCCCCAGTGAGAATAGGAGAGGATAAGCATCTATCTCCCAAAGGTATTATTATCATTATTGGGGCATTACTGTGAACTAAAATCTGTTGCGGCATATCAATTCAAGCAAAAATAAATGTAATATTATATGCTCCCTGTTGTTCAAAACTTTGGGGGTATTTTTCCACAAATTTTTCAGGCAGGAACCCCAGGATATTTTGTCACATGTGAGTTCCAGGTCAATAGGTCAAAGATCATTTGGAGCCAGTAGATAATTTCAGGTCAGCCAGCGGGGGGATATGCATGTTTTACTGCCATGTTTAAAAAATACCCAGGTCAAAGTTCATTTGGTAGCCAGTGTGCAATTTCAGTACAGCCATGGGAATATGCCAGTTTTAATTGTAATAAAAATACACCAGCCCATTTGGATTGCTTTGATAACAAATTGTACCCATTTTAAACACTTTTTTCCACCTTTTATAGATATTGAGGAGTGTGGCCGTACACTCCATGTGAAAACAACGCCACAGGCCTCAACAGGTTGCTCCTCAAGGGTATCTGTACTAAGGGATGGTATGGTACAAGGTGTACTGAGGAGTAAGTATGATTATATTCACAAGATGACAAACTTCAGCGAAGTAATATCTTTGAGTTGTTACCTATTTTGAAAGTTGTGTGGGTAAAGATATTTTGGGTCATGTGTCGAATCTCTAATAACTATATGCAGTTATTGTTTTTCTTCAAAGGTGCTTGTTCACAATTTATATCTATTGCCTGCTCTACTTGATATAGAGTCTGGAAGCTTCTGGAACTTGCATACAATCACACAAGTATTGTGAGAAACCTGTGGTTTTGATGGCAGAGCAATGATGCATGTTGCAAGGCCCTATTCATTACTGTGCTAATATTGCTGTTAACCATTCTAATGGCAGTTTTGTCTTGTCTTGGGAATGAAATGGATTTGAAGCTTCAAATTTCAGGACCCACCATGAGAAAATACAGACTTTCATCTGCTGTCAAATTGATGCTACTTTCAGGATAAAAGGGGGGGGGCTCCCAAATGATGATGGGAACATGCACTTGAACCAAGAAATAACCCAACTAATAGACTTCAAATTGGCAAGGTGACCATTTGATATAATATAGAGGATATTTGGAGGAGATACGGGACTTTGTATTCAAATATTTGTCAATTTTATATATAAAAACTTAAAAAAATTAAAAAAATTCAAAATAAATTCCTTTACAGAGAGGGATCTTTTGACTAGGAATGTTTTTGTACATTGCACATAGCTACATGAAGATTGGCCTGGTGTAAAAACTAAAAAAGAAATTTGATTGATCAGGAGAGATTGACTTATTGATTGTATTTGTATTAGTCCAATATACATACATACATGAAGCATTCCTTCAGTTGCACGTAAGTTACAAAGTTTTGGTTTGTTGTTCTTTGGCATGTTTTCTACACTGCTTGCTGCTGGATGCGGCTCATTCCATTACACTGAAATAGCATTTAAAAAAATATTTCAATAAGAATAAATCCCACATGTGTTGCCTGTATCCTTATTGCGTTGTTAATTAGGGGTGGTCATTTTCTGTGGAGAGGGTCCCAAATACAGGGATGGTCAGTCAATTTCAAAGAAATACAGACAATTTCCCCCTCCAATTTTAGTGGTTATACTTTTATGAAACTTATTTATTATGTCAAAAAATCAAGAACTCAAAAACCCCTTCCAGAGAAATATGACAACCCCCTATTGCAAGCAGATAATTTAATCTCACACTGCATTTACAATGGCCTGTTGCATGTTATATTAATGTTTTTATTTAATCTCTGGTCCAATACTTGCTTAGATCAAATGTCTTTTGATGAGTCAAAACCCCATACCTTGAAGCACCTAAGTTGACTCTTTACAAAAGAATGCACATCTAAATCTGACTCTTGCTAAGCATACACAGGTTGAGGTGGGTACCTGTTCAAATATCATAATATTAGGAGTAGAATCTGACGAATGCATGTATTTTGTAGCATCAAAATGTAGATCAGTTTGCACAAATTTTCTACTTGAACAATATCATAATAGAGTATGGAATAGGTATAGGGCCATACACATGATTTATTTAGACTTTTTTTAAAGAGTGGACATCACACTCTATAAACGGCCCTTTGACTTCTTGAACATCTCATCACTAACAAGTGAACTGTCTTGTCCCCCCCAATGTCTCGAGATCGTTGATCTTTTAATTGAAAAAATCAATAAAAAGTGGACTTCTTGCCCCCTTTTGTGGAATTTAAGGTTGCGACTGCACCCAGTACTGCAGGTGTGTGCAAGATCAGGATTATCATCATTTCAAATTAATGTTAGTGGTTGAAATTGCCTTAAGTTGTATTAGCTCAACCATCAGTGAGAGATATTAAGAAGATATTATGAACTCAACCACAATTTCAGTTAATGCATTGTGTCCCACTCTGTTAAAAAAACCAACTTTTGGAGTGGCACAGAAGTCCTGTGATCAACGATTATTAACATAAAGTCTAGGCTGTACACCACAATTAATCGGCATAATGGTTTGCAATGTTTTTGGCTGGGGTGGAAAATTTCTTTTTCCCTTTATCTAATTGGCTCTCTTTCCTTACACAATCTGCTTGAATGCTTGCGGCTATATTGCTTGCATGAATGCTTGCGTGCGTTGCCTCTGTGGCAATTGCTCTAATGCCTATGGCATTCCTAATGAGCTGAAGCTTCTATAGGACAGGAGGAATGCCCGTGTCAAAATGGAGGAGTGTGTCAGCAAACGAAGATGGCTTACCAGTGTGTGTGGGCTCCAGATGGACTAGCAATATCGGTGAAAAGGTGAGTTGACAAAATACTATCCCAGACTTCAAAGTGTGGCAAATTATCTAAATACTTGCAAGGTAAATGGCTTAAGACCATTGTGCCATTGACCTAGGTGGTATTGGTGATCAAACCTTGTTTTGAAAAAGGGTGCAAATATCATTGTGCCAGAGAAAAAAATATGGTAAAGAGTACTATGTGAAAACCCTATAGACCAGTTAACATCCTACGATCATTTCTTTTGTGTCGTGCGGAATCCATTCCTGCGAATCGTTATGGCCATACAATTGCCCAGTGGTAACAGTAAGGACGACCTATTTCAAGATACCAGGCCCTAGCATGTTTACAAACATTGCGTTAACTGGTCTATTGACAATTGTACCATGTAGGTAATTGTGATTCAACAACCCACTCTTTATTTGCTAGAATTGGGATTGCCTAGATTTTGACCATAGGTTGTTTTCATTACCAGACTTGGTTTTCACAATTACACGGCCGGATTCGTACTCACGTTGTACCCTATACAACGGCATCTACAAACACAAACCAGGTCTATACCCCGCGGCATCTCACTGCACATACACCTTGGCTATTGCGAGGCGTAGCTGCAAGCTCGAGGGTTTACAAAGTACACAGTTAGTAGGTAAACAGTAATGTGGCTATTCTGCTGTACCTACCCCAACGGCTACCCTGTAGTTGCCTACTAGGTGAGAGAAGGTGGATTTTGAGTAGACAGTACCGGAGTAGACCGCAGCTACCAAGTAGCTACCCCGCGGTTACCCCGACGCCATTTTGACGATTGGATGAAATTTCTGAAATGAGGGCGCTATAAACACTCGGCCTCCGTTTAGCCTTTTTTGAGAACGTTTTTTAGAAAATCATTACGAAATTCAATCGGGCATCATCAAAAACCCCCATATTCCCGCACATGTAATAAAAAATGCAAATATAATTCCAAAATTCTCAAAAAACAAAATTGGCCATGAGAATACTGGCGCGCGCTGAGAGCCGGTGTAACCACGTCGCTACTCCACGACGGTGCAGACGCCGCTGTGTGGTACCTATTCCGTCTATGGCGCAAAAATCACAGGAATCCTGGCCGCGATGTACGTCTAGTGGGTAGGCATCCCATGTCTACTCGGTGGTAGCTGTGTGGTAACTGCCATACGAAATTGGCCGTGGTAAGTTATGCTTCAAACAAATAGATGAACAGTCCACTGATACAGGCATTCCCACTTTTCAACTCCTATCATTCCTTGGTGATTAAGATTACAGACTTGTTGGCAATATGTCTCAACACTAGTGATAAAATCATGATATGTGAATTCAACTTGGAGATCAGATGTATAAAATTTAGTGTCTCCCCTACCAGAAATATCCAAGAGATTGTTTTATATATTTTTAATTTTTAATTCACAAACTCATGTATTTTCTCAAGAGATTCTTGGAATGCCTTAGCACCCCGTGTCAAAATGGTGGCATCTGTTTGGAAGAAGTCAATGGTTATTTCGGTCATTAGTTCAGATGTATATGGACGGCGCCACAATGTGAAATAGGTAAGTGGAATCACTGCGCTAGATATCTTAAATAATCTTATTGCATGTTAAATCAAACAGGATTCTAGACCCAAGCTCAGCTGTGGTTCTAACCGGTTCTTTTTCAATTGAATACTAAATTTGAAAATTATTGGGATACATCTTCAAGAATGTGCAAAACAAATGCATCGTTCTGCCTACTACTTGACAATTTAGTTTCTAATCTGAAGAACAAAGTAACCAATGCAGTATTTCTCCTCAAAACTTTCAGAACTTGCCAATGTTCCTTAAAGGACTTGCTGTATCACTCGGCTTGATTTAGTGTAACACGCAAGAATTCTACTCTGGGTGTAACCCAGAGGTTGCTACTCCATGGGTCTCTAGCTCTACTCCAAGGGGTACCCCTTGAGCATTATTGAGGCAGTACCTACAACTAAGTTCTTGTGAAGTACAAACCACTGGGTGCATAACAGCTATTTTTTCTTAGCATACCCATCCTATAGTGTCTCTGCAGTTGCCTGTTGGGTGACTGACATGTACCCATGTAAGCCACCAGTAGTGATTACCTCTGCAGCTACTTCACAGGAAGGATTACCTTCACACATGAGGTACTCCCCTACCGGCTGCCTAGTAGTCGCACTTTGGACCATAGAGGGCGCCAACTTCCATTGGTTTGTTTTGACTTCCTCCGTATTTTCAAACTTATAACATCTATATTTTGAGTTGAGCATCACCAAACCCCTTGATATATGACAATTTTGTGTAAAAAAACTACAACATAATGTGGACAAAATGTGTAAAAATGTTAAATGGATAAAATTACTAAAATAATCAACAAGCTCATTTGGATGGGACAGTACCCACGCAAGTACTCCTGCATGGGGTGAGTAGTGGTTAGCTACTGCTTGTGTACCTAGGTGGGTGTTACCCCCCACATTTGCAGCCGGCCGATGGGTACCCAAGTGGGTGGGTACTCCCGTGGCACTTACCAGTACTCAAAGGTACTTCCCCCGAAGAAATTTGGTTGTGTCTTGCTGAATGACCGCTTTGATACTCAATTGATTAATGCTATTCTTATTTTGAGTAGTGTTTCTCTTGCAAGATAGGTAACAAATCTGTAATGTCATGACTATCAATTTCCAAAGTAAATATGATTCTTATAAAAATGAATCTTTGATTAATTTTAAAAATCCTACTCATACTCCCATCATCACAAAATCTGCAATTGGGTAATAAGAAGGCTCAGAATATGTGCTTTTTAATTCTTGTCATATTTTATACAGGATCTCAGAAAAAAAGGTTTCATTTTTGGGATTGTTTTACGTGGAAGTAATTGGTCAGTTAAACAATTCAAAATATTTATGGACAGATCCATTTTGAACCTACTCAAGAAATTGTATCCACATGTGATAAAAAGTTGTCAAACTTCTGATCTTGATTACTTTTAATGCAGTTAGTGCAACAACGCGATTTCAGTTAAATCAGTATTTTTAAACATGGAAGTTGCTAAAGTTCACATACTCATGTGGTGGAGTGGGTATTGCTTCTTACCAAAACCAATGTTCAACAAACAGAATTAAACAAATATTTGAATCATTAAAAATTGTAGCTAATGAAATTACAGTTGGGATTCTGTTTGACTTACATGAAGAATGAAACAAAGGTGACTTGGGTTCAGAGCAAACATTTGACCCTTTCACTGGACCCATGCTAGGCACAGTCATGGGCCTCACACCCCAGGACGTGGGGATAAAGATTGCAATTTACCGACCTCCGTTGGCAAACGTGTAGCGCAAGAGCTGATATCGGGTTGCAGTTTCATTGATAAATGGTATTGAGCGAGGAATTGCCTAGAAATCTAGGGCAGTCTGCGTTCAGAATTGATGTCTGAGAGTTTTGAGTAATGGTTAAATTGACTGGAAGTAGCCCAAAGTCAGGAAAAGTGTTAAAAGGTATACAGTAAAAATGTTTTGAAATGTAAAATTGTAAGTACACACACATTAGTCAATGTATAAGACAACTGATGGACCTTGGAAGGTTAAATGGTTAAATTAGTTTGATGTTTATTTTTTTTTTTTTTTTTTTTAAAAAAAAAAAAAAACTTTTGATTTTTTTTTTTTATACCTCTTGATATTTACAGATGTATACTGTATCCAGATGTTTATATTCTCTCAATTGCGCATCTACGTTGTTATATGGCCTCCATTTTTCTGATAAACTTTTAAAAATATATTTTCCATTTTTTAACTTCAGAAAAAGATTGCTACGGGAAAAGTATTTTGTTTACATAAAGAGAAAAAAGGTGATTCCCTAGAGTTGTTTATGCAGGCTGCACCTGTTTAGATTGCACAATAGGGGGAGTGGGTAATTCCCCAAGATGTAAAATTAGTAACGGAGGTCAGCTTGTTTATGCTTTAAAAGATCAAACCATTGTAAGATCACCGGGAATTCCCCCACAAAGTTATATATATGGAAGTGATGTAATTTAGATTGTGAAATCTGAGTGTGGTGCAAGGTCATGTTTTATGCATGCGGATGAGGTAATATATTGTTAGAAAGGGTGAATCTATTGTGAGTAGTAATATATCACTGGAAGGACTCTCTGCCACCAGTCTATACTCAGGAGTTAAGTCTCGCTGTCAGCGTTTGGCAATCAAGCCTATACAGTATGGATAGCTAGTTGTTATCTACAATAATGGTAGATTTTATGCATTCACACATAGTGCCAGGATATTATAATTTCCATGTGAGCAGAGGTTGCTTGTAATTATTCTACTGTAGTCTTTGTAAGCCAAAAGTTTTGCTGGGAATCAAAATAAGATTCCAAATGTGTACATGATAGGAAATCATGGTGATGACGGGACTGAATCTACTGTGGATTATGCGTCGAGGCAATTAATTTTAACCTTGTAGTCTTGAACTGCTGACCAAGAGGGGGGGGTTTACCTTCAGACTGCGAAGATTCCCTTGGAATATTACCTGAGTTTTGTATGAACTTGCGCTGTCATTTTGGAGTCTTCTCTGTGAGGACAGATCATCGTTGAACTGCAACGCTTCAACACAGGACACTAGTAAACCATACGTAATCTTAACTAATTGTGTATATGTAATTTGTTTTGGCACATACCAAATTCTTGAACCAAATCAAGCAAAGATACATTAAACACGGTTTAGTATATTAAATGTATAGCATTTGTTGCACAAGGCTCATTATTTGTGTTTGGAAAGGTATGTCTGACCTTAGACGTCTACGAGACGTCATAACATAAGTCATGACCGTACGCAAGCCAATTCACGCCTCAGCATAGCAGCAAGTTGAACAACAACAGCTAATTTGTTAGAGAACCAATCACGGACGCATGTGAGTGCGTGCACGGCGCACACGCATTAGCAACAGCAAAAACTCGCAAAAAGGAGAAGATAAACTCCTGGACAAATATATTGTAGGTCAGAGCATTTTTAAACTGTGGACAACGTAGGATTGATGTTTACAGTCATTCAACATGTATTTTATCTGAAATGAGTTACATCTGTAATAAATACGTAGTTTTTACTGAATTTAATTTTCGATTTAAGTAAAAGCGGTTAGATGTACAAGAACGCGAAAGCGGGGTTGTATATTTTTATCATAATTGATTTTGAACGTCTTATTGGTGAGTGATTGTTACTAGTACCAAGGATACATAACAAGTGTCAAGTATGTTTACATAGGAATAAAAGCAAAAATGCTAGTGAAGGAATTTGAAAGTGAAATATTGAGGATAAGATTACTAAGAAGGCTATTTATGATCACGCTTGAGAATTGTCAAGTGGGCATTCTATATGAAAGCAGTTAGCAGCCTTGGCAAATAAGTGCATACTTACTAATGCTCGGGACACAGTTAATGAGTATCTGTAAAATAAATGTATAATGGTTAAAGTATGATGCAACGAAAAGGGTCTTTTTAAGACTTAGCACCAAATCAACATCGCCTTAAGTGAAATATGTGTGGATTTTTGAAATCTTTTTCCCCATACAATTGGTGGAATTAAATAAACATGCACATATTAAAAGAAAGCCATGCACCAAAATAGCTGTTCTAACAAAAATGAGGAGAAAAATACTTGATTCTTTTTATTCGAGGGTTGATATGCTAATGATAAAAAGACACTAACACTTTGGTGGACTGGATAAATATAACTTTCGTTAATCAGCACAAAATAGTAACACAACATCTTACTATCTTAATGTTGATTACTGAGTTCTGTAAGCAATTATTAAGTTGCTAATATTTGTGTACTACACTGTAAGGGAGTACTTATTTTTGTGTGGTAAATGTTATAAAAATATTAACCCTGACCTAATGGAATCATATTATTGTACACAGACCAATTTAAAGGGACATAGCCAAATCCCCAGAATCATAGATTTTACTAAAAGTTGTCAATTTGGAGTTGAAGGAAAGCTATTTTTTGGACTCATTTACCTTTGAAATCTTAGAGCTAAAAGATGTTTTGTTTAAATGTTATGAGCTAAGTGTGCCCTTTGGTCGACCAATGTAATTTTATTGCAGTTTAAGACTCTGATGGGATTACAAAAATCAGTGTTTTAAAAAACAGTAAAAAGTAAAAAATTAAAAAAGTTAAATTTGCAAAAATTTACAGATGGTTTTGGGGTGAAGGCCATTTCTATCAAGATGAAAATTTATAAATTAAAGGGACCTAAACGCTAATTTTGTTTACATACTGTGATAAATTTTGTTGAAACGATTATCAACATCGATGATATTACAATAAATTAATTAGCTAATTAGAGAGAAAAATGAAATCGGGAACTGATGGGCGCATCAATGTTGCCAATAATCTCACGGCCTAGTGACGTTTGGCCTTTCGCGGGCCATCCATTGCTACATCATGTCATAGTTTGTCCTATGATGCTGTCAAAAGAAAAGTAATTTACTTTTGAGTATCTAAAATGTCAATAGGTTGTATGCTTTGAATCGACGCACATATCTGCAGTGATTATATTCCAATAAAGAAATAAATACTTCAATTAAAACCTAATTACAAATAACGAGTAGGCCTTCCTTATCGAGATGTTAAACATTTGACCACACTATCCCATTGAAGAGTAGAGCCAATTGAAGTCTCACCTGTCCCACATCACCGTTCAGCTGGCCAGATAGCAAAATAGTGTCATTCCAAGGAAATATTGAAAGTTCTCAATTGATTTTAAGTGGGGAATTAAGTGATTGTATAGCATGTGGCATGGAGGGAATCTAATATGAAGACTCTACTCGATCTACAATGTGAATAGCGTTTCGGCGACATTTATAGTACCACTTTTTAAAAACACTTAGAATACAGTGTGCGACACTTTATAATCCGCTAAACTTCTAGCATTCCATCACACACTTGCTTTATTTGTTAAACAACATGGCCGCTTTCCATCGACCCAGCGAGAACAATAAGGAATGCGTAGCGTGATGGATGATCTCCTTTAATTTGGGTCATCCCTCTTTAACTTCATATTCCAGCCAGGGAACCAACTGGACCAATATCATATGGGGGTACACAGATGGACCTCAATAATACCACATGGACCTTGAACCCCATGTACAATTGTAGGGCAGATGATGAATGTGTTCTTGGGGAATGCTGTATTTCTTTATCAAAGATTTTGTAGTATGTTCCATGTAAATGCACTTCGTAAACTAACACACTAATCACTGTACAGAGCTAATGCAATGGTCTGTTATATTGTAAAGGCACAGTTATTCACTCTCTTTGCACGGTGTAACAATGTGCAATGGAGGTCCTCGAACTGCAGCAATAAGAATGGGAGGCATTTACACAACATTTTTGAGCTCACCACTCCATTGAGTAGCAAGAAGTGAATGCCTTGGTAGTAACCTCATTTATTGCATTGCAACTCAAGACCTCTACCTACAGATGGTGCACAGTGCAAAGGATCAGTATCTTAGGTCCTAATGTGGTTGTTGTTGGAAAATTTGTTTAATCCGTCTCAATGGACAACTTGGCAAAATAGGCAAAACTACATGAAGCCGTGCTAGTAAAACTAGATCAATGAGCAAGATTTCAAGGAACCGGAGGACACTTTTTGAGGATACAGATCTCTCAATTTTGGACCTTGATCAGTGGTAGATCACCTACCGAGAATGTTTTGAAGGTTTATTGGTCAAACAAAAAAAAAAAGAAAACCACACCATGTTTTTAAACTTAAAAACTGAACCGCTATCCTAATCCTCCCCATAGAAAAGCATACTTTGATTTTTGTCATGCAAAAAGAAAATGGAAATTCATCATCCAATGATCTTATTACCTAATGATGGACATTATTTAGCTTATTCACTTCAGTGTGATCTAATACATTAGGTAAGCATTCCAAATTTCAAAAACGTTGGTCAGAAAAAACTTAGGGGGCTCTTTCATGAAATGTCCTAATATCTCTTCACAGGTAGGATTGTAATCAACCACAAGGGCTACTGACAATGTAATGACTTTCACAAAAAGGAATGCAAACAAACTAGATCTAGCAAATCAATCAAGATTTTCATGGATCCTGTGCATTTTGCAGATTTGCATCATGAAATTTTAATACACTTTTGTGAAGGAATTTGTACCTGATAGCAACTTCATAGCGGTTTAAATTAGAATCCTCTTCTACTTGCCATCAATGAACACATGTATGAACTTCCATATTACTTGTGGATTAGTAAGGACTAGGGATGGTCAATTTCTTGCTCCCCCGCAAAAATTATTGAATTTTGCACTAATTTCAAGATCTTTACCTTTGGAAATTCACCCCCCACAAAAGTTCTAGCACTAGACTGGTAAGAAATGACATTTTTTCTGCATGGAACTAAGTAAATCTAAGAAATTTATACAATTTTGACGCGCGCCAAGAAAAGAAATGGGATATAAACGTTTCAATTTAACATGAATGGAGATGGTTCATTACAGATTAAATTGGATATAAGGGAGTATCTTGTCCCTTTACTCTTTGCATGGTGAAAATACAGATAGATATGTGTTGTGATAAAATGTGTTAATGTTATTCCTGTACACAGAAAACAATGTGTGGTAGTGAGCCTTGCCAGAATGGAGGCTACAGTTTTGAAGGACCATGATGGATATTTTTGTCAGTGTTCTGAAGGATGAAGCGTTACAAACATCCACAAATAAGCATGTTCTCTGTTGAGTTGTTTTGAGATAGGTAGGGCGATTAAAATAAAATTGGCATGAGTATAGGAGGCAAAGTATGTGAGTCCGGTGGATTAAAACTTTATCCTAGAGGCAAAGTTTGCATGTTAGTAGCCCCCATTGCAGCCAATGCGTGCGGAGCTGTACTTAGAGTGGGATAAAACAATGTTTAGTTCTATAGTGAGCAAATGACATAATACATTATACCCATTGCACAATAAGCTACATCTAGTGCTTCATCCATGAACTGAATAAAAGCAGATGATACACAGTAGGTGCAAAGGTTATATTGTAATTATGCAAGCAAATTGTACAAATATAATGAGTTAATGACCCATTCATATTGGCTCAGCTAGTATGACTCATTGCATGGTTTATCCTCCAAAAAACACCCATTGTATACTAGTATTTAAAAACAACCATTTTTTAGTGATTTTGTGCTTGTAGACCCAAAACAAAATTAGTCGCCCATTTTAAATCAAGTATCTGATAACCCTCACAAAAAAAATGCTTATAGTAGCACATGATTAAATGACCCATTGTTACAGTAAGAGGGTAAAATGGAGCCATATCAGTGAACATATGCCACTATTTTGTGTACCGAGATTCCCCACCTCCCCAAAACAGTGCAAGAGTGGATTGATAACAAAACTGTGTGTGTAGCAGTAATTTGGGAAAATACCTGCATGACCAGTGATTCCATTCTGGGTGTAGTTTAAACCTATATTTAGGCCAGTGAGCAACACTTTCAATATTAGAATAGTTACAAATGTTTGCCACATTATGGAAATACTTCGATATATATTTCTTCATCCACACAGAAATGACACCAGTTGTGACAGCTCGCCCTGCATGATATGGCGCGCGTATGTTCTTCAGCAGTCACTCATGATGACTACTCGCTGCTTTGTCTTTCGGGATGGGAAGGCCAAAATCATAGTGATATAGTCACCCTGGAATGTAGCAGATAATCCATGTCAGAATGGAGCCACATGTTTTGAAGGAGATGGTGGCTATGCATGTTCAGTGTGCTGCTGGGTGGGAGAAGCACACACTGCTGATATGGGTTGTTTGTTAACAAGAATTTTAAATGTATCTGTCGGTATTGTAAAGTTTTGGCAAGATGAACTCTATCCATCAAACCAAATGCAGTGATTATACAGAAATGGGGTAGAGGATGCAGGAAATGCGGACGGAATTTGATGATCTGTAGATTTGACACAATTGGTTGACAATTGGTTGGGTGTCATGAAATTCTATTACCTTACTTGTAGATTTTATAAACACGGTTTCAGTTTCAGTTTATTTTACCAGGAAAACATTAAATACAATAAATACACTAAAATTGGAGGGACAAGAAAGACCAAGAAAGCAACAATGCATCGCCAAAATAAGGTCACCCAATAAGTTTGCTTAACAGAAGGTGTTTTTATATATTTGTAGGATGGTGTCTGAGAAAAATATGTTGAAGAATGTGAATAATGGTGAATGTGATTATTTTGACATTTGTGAATGAGCAAAAGTCCTTTCTTTGGCTAATCTAAAGACTTTCTTTGATACTTTGATATGTCAATTAATGTTGGCAGATTCAGTGTCAAACAAATGCAGTTAGAGAGTGTCATAGTATCTGTTGGGTTTTATGAAGGTATCAGGGCTGATGCCAGGGGGTAACTTTGAAGTCCAGATATAACCATGCACTTTTCAACATATCATGTTAGATTGGATTACTGTAGCTCTTTATAACCCCCAGACTCCAAGAGTGTCAGTAATTAATGATGGTTCTTTAGTAAGATGATAAATGTGTAAGAGACCTATGTATGTCAGATAATTCATATTAAATATAATCTATTTTACATTCATACAGAAATGGACACCACAAATTTGTGACAGACGCACCCTGTATCACTGGTGGAGTATTGCTCAGCAGTCACTCAATGATGAACTACTCTTGCTTTTGCCACTCGGGATGCGGAAGGACAAAATTGTGACATAGCCCACCCCGGAATGTGCAGTAAAAATCGCTGGTCAAATGGAGCCTATGTTTTGAAGGAGATGATGGCTATGCATGTCAGTGTTTATGCTGCTGGGTGGGAAGGCACACACTGTGATATGGGTATGTTTGTGAACAAAGAATTTCCAAATGCTATCTATCAGTATGTAAAGTTTTGGCCAGCTGAACTTATCCATACGAACTCAAATGCAGTGATGATACAGAAATGGCGGTTGTAATGATCAGGAAATGGAGGCATTTGATGATTGTATTTTTGACAATGGGTTGAGGATAAAATTCTATTACCTTACCTTGTAGATTTTAAACCATAGGTTATATTCTTGATTACCCCCAGTTTGTAGGATCCATTTGCTTACAGAAGTGTATCGGTTGTTTTATTATGGGTATGGTAGGTGGTTGAGAAAATATGTTGGAAGAATGTACATAATGGTGAATGCTGATTTCTATTGGAATTGTGAATGAGAAAATGCCCCATTCTTTGACTAATCTTGAAGACTTGATATAATGTCAAGTAATGTTGGTCAGATTCATTGTCTAAACAAATGCAGTTAGCATAGTGTCATAGTATCTGCTGGGTTTTATGAGGTTATCAGGGACTGAATGCCAATTGGCCAAAGTCAGATGTACCATGCACTTTTCAACATATCAATGTTAGATTGACAAACTGTGCTCTTCTATAACAGCAGCTCCAAGAGTGCAGCATTAATGATGGTCTTCTAGTAAGGTGATAAACGTTGTAATATACATATGAGTAGATTATTACACATTTAAACATAAGCTTCATCACACAGAAATGACACCATGTGAAGTTCACCCTGTTATCAAGGGGGGCGTCTGCTTCAGCAGTCAATCAGTGATGACTACTCTTGTTTTTGTCTCTCGGATGGGAAACGGACAAATTGTGACATAGCCACCCTGGAATGTAGCCGTAATCCGTGTCAGAATGGAGCACTTGTTTTGAAGGCCGTGATGGCTATGCATGTCAGTGTGCTGCTGGATGGGAAGGCACACCCTGTGAATGATAGGGTATGCCTCCAAACTGAAATTTCTAAATGTATATGTCTATGTAAAATCTTTCCATGTGTGTCGTTGTCACTTAAAAAATCCAAATGATGTATACAGACATTAGGTGTGTAGTGGTGTAGCTAATACAGTAAAATGAGAGGATGTGTATGACATGGTTATATTTTGATAATAGGTCTTAAGGCTGTTTGTATAAGTTGATAGGCCATTTTAATATATTTGTTGTATGGGTTCTAAATAAGATCAAACATTTTAGGTACCTGATCGTATACTTTATACTCTGTTTTATGCCACACTAATAATGCCATATATCAATTACTGTATTCTATATGGGGGAATGCTTCAAATGTATACTTAACAACAATATTCAAACTACAAAAATAGGCTTTAAGAACAATTTCAATCAGTCATTATCGAGTCACTCAACCCCACTTTTCGCTCGCTATAGCAGATTGAATGTCTTTGATACTTGCAAACTTAATATACGGGCAACTTTATGTTTAAGCATTATAACAAACAAATACCAGTAGCCTTTGAATAGTTATTTTGTAAAACACTCTGACATCATGACTATCATACGAGAAATGCTCAAAATTATAACATGCCAAAGCCCAAAAAATCTTTTCTCAAAGTCAAATATAATAATGATAATCTGGGAGCATGTCTCTTGTGGTGTCTCGTTTCGTTTTGTTCTTTGGAGTGGACGTCTTGTTTCTTGTGTGTTCTAAGGGGTTGAGTGCTTTCGGGCCTAATATGGCCGTTTACTCATCATATCACTGTTTTGTTTTTTATAATGTGTAGTGAAATGCGAAATAAAGTTTGATGAACTTATTGTAGTGGTTTCAGATAGTGGGAATGAATTACCTATACTTCGATTCATTAGATATGTGCAACCCTGCCTACCATTTCTTGCGGAGCGTGAAAAATCAATGAGGCACGGGACTTTGTTTATCATGTTATTGTGAGCAATGTTAACCCCGGCTGCTGAAATACACAATAGGCATTTCCATCCATGCAATGAAATTGTATTAGTGTCAGGTGACGTGAGTTAAATCACCGGAGTGTCCCTCCAAGATAATCCTGAGTGTGAACGTGCATTTGAATTCTTTATTTTCCGGTTAGTAGAGCCCCTCTCCGACTTATCCGAATAGGTCCAAAACTCCAGGGGGACCGAAACGTATCAACACGAATCGAGTATAATTTCAATGTGATTATTTTGGTATTTTGTATAATGACCTACCAAGATTTGATTACTTGTCGATAATATTGTTAAGATTTTGTCTAAATACAGACGTTAGCAGAGATCATAGAGCACCTGTTGGACCTTGGAAGGCTAACTGCCATTGGCGAAACTGACGTCCCAGATGTGTCCATGTCCTTTTTCAACATGGCTCAAATATCGCATTGCTAATGGGGTCACGTGTGCGAGAATTTGTATATAGCCCAGCTCAAATAGTCATAGTAAGGTGGTATAGTCAAGTGATGAAGATTTAGGTGGAATAGTCCTATGTTGACAGATTGTTTGATTAAAACATTCTTCTCATCCACAGAAAATGAACACCATGTGACAGTTCACCCTGTATCAATGGTGGCGTATGCGTCAGCCGGTCAATCAGTGATGACTACTCATTGTTTTTGCCTCTTGGGATGGGAAGGCCAAAATTGTGACATAGCCACCCTGGAATGTAGAAGTAATCCGATGTCAGAATGGCGCACTTGTTTTGGAAGGAGATGATGGCTATGCATGTCAGTGTGCTGCTGGAGTGGAAGGCCACACATTGTGATATGGGTATGCCTCCAAAACCGAATTTCTAAATAATAATGTTCGTATTTACAAAATTTTTGCCAGTGTGAATCTTAATCAATATAAACAAAAACAAGCGATGGATCGTAAAAATGATGTATAGACGGTAAGTAATGAGAGGAATGCTAATTCCTATTTCAGCATGTCTTCACACCAAAAGAAATGACTCCAATGTGACAGCTCCCCTGCATGAATGGTGGCAGTATTGCTTCAGTAGTCAACTCAATGATGACTACTTCTTGTTTTTGTCTCTCGGGATGGGAAGGCCAATGTGAATAGAAACAGACTTCTGTGCATCAGCCCTTGTAGGATGGTGGGTTTGTTTGTGTTTAGATTATGGCTCAGGATATGAGGCCAGTGGGGCCCGAATGGCAGGGGCTAGTGTGAAACAGGTTAGATAAAAATAGGTAACACGGAGGAATGGTGGAGGATATCTAGATTGCACAGAGGTGTGAAAGTAGTTGATCTCATCTTCCTTGAACCCCTTTATCCAATATCGGGTTTGGAAGTCACCTGGTATTATAGCCATGACAGCCCTTTCCTGCTTTAGCACACTGCCACACCTTGCACTTTCAATCTTAATGTGGTCTTTCCAATCTCTTCTTGGCCTTCCTCGTTGTCTTCTCCACATACGCCTTGCAGCTCCATTGCCAATCTCACACAAACTGTGATCATCCATCCTCTGCATTTGTATAGATATACTGTCACCTTTAAACCTAGGTCGGCGTTTATGCATCCAATAACTTAAAGGCTTACTCTTAAATTTACCAATGGGGTTGCACTCAATTTTAAAACAAATTGTGTTTTTTGCATATACACAATTGCTTGTCCATATACCTAATCATCGTGTGAAATACGCTTAAATGGAAGTCCTTCATATAGAAAATCACAACGTTGTCATAAATTCTGATCCGGAAGATCCAGAAATTTTTGTTTATACACGGTGTCCTATGCACTGCCTGTCCATATGTTCCTTTATGACAACGAAAAAATCTGAATTCCTCTCTAACTTTGGATTATAGCATTTTAGAAGGTAAATTTCTTCCTTTTAGTTCTGATGACTATTTTTAATTACTATATCACAAAAATATTGTTACGAGACGTACTCAATGTCAGAAAAGTAACCCCGTGGTTCATAAAACAAATTCACCATGACTATTTGTAAGAATATTAAAAAAAAAAAAAAAAAAAAATTCAACTGATTTTTAATACATAAATTAAATCACACACTATACACAATTAACAACGCACAAAATTATTATCAATATTTCTTACCTACTTAAAATCAAATTAAACACACAACTTCTCCTCAAATTATACAATAGTTCACAGTTCTGTTGGGTGTGCACAGTCCCACAATAAAAAGCTTGGCGACACAATTCTTGCTGGGACAGTTCAACTAGTTTCGCTAAATGTCGCAAAAGTCCTTTTGGTCTAGAACCGTCCGATTATTTTGTAAACTCGTAGACTTGAAGAACTGCTGGAAGTATACTGCAACTCGCTTAGTAAATGTCCATACAGGTACTCAGAGCGTTAAAGGTGCAACCTTGTTATAGTCGGCCACTTGTAAGAAATAAGTATAGTCCCCTGCTGTAATTTTAAGTTAACCTTTTTGTTTTCCAAAGGCAACCCAATGTTATGCAGCTCTGACAATTCTGAGCCCAACTTTTTCAGATAATAATAAAGAACATAACCTTTTTATAAACAAATGTTTGAAAGTTCTCCACCTTCTGTTTGAAAGGTCTACACTCGATGAAAACTCTTGTCAACTGGCAAGAGAAAATGACTTGCAACAGAATTCGTCCACAGCAAATTTCCCTGATGCAAACACAAAACAAGCGAAGACAAGTCGAAATTTCCAATTCTTCTCAGGTTCGCTGAAACATGTTTCAAGGAAGTTCACTGAAGTGTTTTGAACATACAATTACACAAAGTTTTATGTTCATCACAGGTGGATGCAATCTTGCTTCCCTATAGGTGACAAGAACCTCTGACAAAGATAAGACCCTGTGCTCCTCTTGTTCTCAGATTGCGGACATCTTCTGACATGTTTGTACTCAGGAAGTTTTCACACACTAGTCCATTTAGAACTAGGTTAATCAGATGAGTCATGCTTATTGCACACCCAACACCTTGCAAGTTTTCATATTTCCAGTTTCCTCACTCATCATTTTTATGATTACACATTTAAACATGCTTTCATTAAGATAATAAAAAAATAATTATAAATATTCAGGAGTCTGTCACAATCTATATTTCAAAATTCTGAGGTCAAAATGGACAATGCTTAACCTAAAGGAGGAAGGAATAAACACATGTGTAGCATTACTACGCTACGGGCTTCGAGAGGTTTTCCAGCCTTGAGGATAAGTGTAGCTCATTGAACGACTAGCGGCCAAACCACACTATCTCGATCAAGCGTTAATCACCAAATGGTCCAGCCCAACAAATTAAAGACCCTAACGCCTCAACTGAAAAGGTTGGGAGTCCTGCCACACCTCTTAGGTGCTAGCACCGGCCTTATACTACAAGAGCCCTAAACACACAGCACATCTTGCAGAGAACATTTAAAGGCTTCAAGAACACTGTGCAAGGACCAAACCTTAAAGAGAATTTAAATGGCTTGGATAAATTTATACAAATGTGTAATACAGTGGGTCAAAATGCACCAAATATAAACACTGATCCCTAAAACATTTTATATTCAAAAAACAAGTCCCATATCACAATAAAAAATTAATTAAAAACTTGACAACCCTGAAATATGTCATTATTCCACTTTAAAGCCATTCCCAACCAAAACACAACATTTAAACCCCAAGTACATGTCACAGGTGAGTAGGATACAGTCAGACAGCAGGTCATGTTGTGATGAAACCAAAAGTCATGAGTTCTTAGTGCATTAATTCCCCAAGGCTAAGAATGCCAGTGCCGAATCTTTGCAAAGTTTGCTGAAATGAAACTAATTTAAACCATTTAAGTGGACTTGGTGCAAATATTGGATGTGCTAAATGAATCAAGAAAATTGGTAGTTGTTTCTTGCTTAGCATATCAGAAAACTTATATTCCTAATAATTATGTGATAGTTGTTTTAAATTTTAAAACTGTATTCAATTTTCAGATGTCGCGTAGTGGCCCAAACAAACTGTGGACCTGACCGTTTCTGACAGATTATGGACCAAAACTGATTATTGGCAAACTGTTGATAATTAAGATAATATGTGGCTTCACTATGTGGGTGGGGGGGGAAGTGCCCCTCTGGCTCCAAAAAGCGGGACGATATGGACCAAAATATGCATTTTCATCACTTTTTTCAGAGAATTTCAACAATTTTTCAGCCTACATTTGGCGAGTAACTCGCCGTCTATCAAATGTTCACACTTAATGTTTGCTCCAATCACCGGACAACTTACAAATGTTGCCATTGCAAGCGGGACGATCGGAAATTTGCACCCCCTTGAATCGACTGCCTCGGTACGCCACTGGAGGGGGGGAGGGGGAAAGAAAGTGATAGTTACAATGCGTTCAAGCCTATATTCTCTTGCATAGCTGCCAAGATTAACAGTGATTCCAAGGACTTATGAACAAGATTATAGTTTTAGACATATCTATCTGATTACTACTATTTCAAACGATTTCAATGATGGTAAAAATCAAAATCCATCAAAAATGTACCTTGACCAAATCTATTTTACACCTTCGTTCATAGCGATCATTCAAAGTCCCCCCCCCCACCATTTGATTTGCTGAAAGAATAAGCTGTATATATTTGTGTGACCCATGCTTTGACTAGTACAAATCTTAAGCCTGACGCACTATTGATAAAACATGTCATAATGATGAAAATACAATGACCCTGCCACGTGAACTTATAATCAGTCCCCTTACTAAGCCGGTGGTGCACATGTATTTAAGCAATGCTTGTACACCACACCCGCAAGCACATCATGTACTTGACGAACATAAGGTTTATCGTAGATAGCGAAATATCAACAATGGCGCTCTACCGCAATGGCATGATGGGATCGAAAAAGTGGCAAACAAAAGCTGGATTCCCGGATGTAACTGTAAAACAACGTCGTACTTGCCATTGGCCTGGTACTCAAAAACTTTCAAAATTTGAGGCTAGATTAAAACAAAATCAGCAAAAGATCTAAAAGCTGTATGATTTCGATGCATTAACTTTTCTTGTAAACTACTAACCGATATAACAAATAAATGGCGACTGTTTGGGGATATTAATAGGACATGTATTTTGAGTTTGTTGTGCATGAGTGCAATCTGCCCTTGCTGCTAGTGCAGCTACAGCCCCTTGGCCCGTCCTGTTGTTGGTAATCACAAGAACCTTTTATTTTTAAACATTTCACCAATTGACACTGTTTGTAAATGGTAACAGAAAGTTTATATTTTTCTACATAAAGTTTATTTGAAATTTAAATTTGTAATGATCGTATGTTTGTCAACAGAAGCTTACAAATTGAGACCAATGATCTATCACCGCTTGCAAATAATAACTCCATTTTCAACTTCGCGGGCGCCGACTCCGTCGGCTTTTTCCAAGTTCCACTGTGACAAATTGTAAATGGTAAAATCATTCGTATGTACACTCTTTGAAACTTGATCGACAAGAGCAAACTTTAAATAATTTGTCCAACTTTGATGTCGAGCCTAAACCAAAAAATTAGCATTATCTGATTTATATGGTTGAATCGAAATTACATTATGAAAACGCGAGGTAGGTTGAGTCTAACAGTTTTCCGTGTGTGATGAGCGATGTGTGGGCCGTATTCAAGCGCAATCGTGACCAATTTTGTCCGTGTATCTCAGTGCGTCTTGCCCGAAAAAGCCCTCTTTTCTTAACTAATATTAATAAAGAAACTCAAATATCAAATTGTGAAATTGTCATGATAGTCGGCTGCTTCAGTATATGGTAATGAAGGAATTTGTGATGTTTAAGTAAACTGGAGAATTTGGGTTCAGCACAATCCATTGGCGGCTGCACGCTCATCTTTCGATAGCAGCTGCGAAAGTGTGGAAGTTTCTGGTTTTGAGGGGATAATTGGTCGTTACTTTTATAAAACAAAAGGATTATTGTAATACCATTCAGGGACAACAACTGGTAGTTTTTTATTCATCATTAACTAAACATAATTGAAAACAATCCACAATACGTTTGGTTCTACTCGTTTGCCTTGATCCTCATTGACAGTGCAGGAAAACAAATGATGATCATCGATGTGTGTGGTGTTCTTGCCCCTTTTTCGGCCCCATGATCCTTGCGGTTTTCTATCTACGATAAACCTTATTGTACCCATTACAAAAACCCTAACCATATAGACTTTATTATCAGTCCCTGAACTGGTTTCATGGGCTGAAGTGCCTGACAAAATGCCAAAACAAGGTTATTGGCAAAATTAAAACCCTAAAATTTCATTGAAAAACATCCAACATGGATATATGCCCACAGAGGCCATAACTAATGTTTGTCACTACCGTGTGCAGAAAGTCAAAGTCAAAGGTGCGTTTAAGAACAAAGCACTTCATTGTACTTTGCCAATTGTTCAGGCAGTTAAGTCCAAACAAAACTATCAAAATGCAACAACGGAACCGTGTACAGTTTACATCCTCCAAATTATAGACCTCAATAAACATAATTTAATTTGGAGCCTTTGGTCAAAATATTGGCAATGGCAAAGTCTAGGAAATTACATAAAAGATTAAAATTAGCCAAACGTAACTCGCATAAAAATAACTTACATCCTTCCTCTTACATGCCTCTTCCTTCACATAAAAGTGGTGTATCCATCCTCAATGAAAGTCAATCACATGGGTCCACACACATCAGAACACTCCTTCTCTTTAAGCTCCAGTTAACACACTGCTCATGCTCCACATACACTTGAGCTAGAGTTGTCTCAACTCCCATCGCCGGTTCTGTAACTTTCATTCATCAGTGTACTTAGAAAAATCCACCCCTGGTTTTTGGTGTATGATGTATGAGCCCCAAGAGCACACAAGGTCAGTTCATGGTCAATGCCAGTTACAAGTACAACCCACTGAACTGCGGCCTTGGGGGATGAGCATATGTAATTCATAGTGATAACAACACAAGAACACAAAAAGAACAAATACCAATTTAAATCCAATTTAATATGAGAGAAAGGTCAGCAGATGAAGAGTGGAGGGAAGCTGAACAAACGAAATCACAGATTGCACAAACCCCCCACAAAGGCTGAATGTCAGGCCATGCTTTGAGTAATAAAAGAAAAGAAACATTACAATTAATAGCAAGAGTGACTGGACCTTCAAACAAAATAAACACTTGAAAAATAATGCAACTTAGAGAATACCAATTAATGACAATATTTGTTCATGCATGGTGTTTAACTTAATGTGCGTGGGTACTTAGAACATTTACATGCGACATTGGATTGTTTCATTTTATAGGCAGGTTAATGACATTATTTTTATTAGAAATAATTACTGCAATGGATTTCATTAAAATATTCAGAATTTAACAGAATTATGTGCTGTAGGAAGTGATGATTGGGTTAAGTTTCCATATTTGTAGTGTTCGTGCATTTTGACCAGATTCATAATGGGCACAGGCCCTGCAGGGCTTGGCCTTATTCCTTGTCAAATGAGCACATGTGAATTGATTGTCTGCCTATGTAATCAAGCTAAAAATATTACGCCATTGAACTCATTTCAAACAACTGCTGCATTCCTTATTACATGAAGAGCACCTTAGTCCTGAAAATGGTGTCAGCATGTAGTTGTATCACATTTAAATTATGTATTGTGTTTGTGAAATCATGTTGCTTTCCGTTCGGAACGTAAAGGTGCAACGAGAGATTTTGGGCACCCAAATTACTGGGTGTAATAGTAATTTCAAATGATTGCACTCAATACATTTCTTCCCTGGTATTTTGCTACAGAAAGTCTTAAAAGAGAGAAAAAGGGTGATTTTGATTTGCGTATATTTCAAGTAAAACATAGGCCTGAATTTGTATTTGCCCTATAACAAAATTAGAAATTGCACAATTTTGTACCAAAGAAAACATTTCTCAGTTAATCCTTCAGATGGGGATATTTGATTGGAAGCTTTACACCAGTGAAAAATCTTGAACTTTTGGTTTTTAACGACACCTGATATGTGAAATCCTCTCATTGCACCTTTAAACAGAAAGTGATATAGTTAGTTTATTGTGTGTTAGGCTATTTGCCATTGGCCATAGATGTTGTACATATCTTTAAACATAGAAGAATAGTTACAGATGAGATTATGGGTGGACGTTCATTTTTATGAGGCTCACTAACAGGTCAATCCCAAGTCTTCAGAAGATATAACAATATTATAACATTTTGATAGTAGGTTAAAGTAATTTGGTGAAGTGACAGTCATATTTTGAATCAGATGTACTACAATGTGATTGTCTTATCTTCCCACAGCTCTGCAGCAGTGGGAGTGATCATTCCAGAAGGGCCACCTGCTTGAAAGCTCTACTATGTACATACTCCTGCCGGTGTGAGTTGGTGTGAAGCACCAATTGTTGAAAACCCTACCAGTGAGTGTGATCATCACCGTGTCTCAATGGTGCAACCTGTACTGACCAAGTTGATGGATATCAATGCCAGTGTGTTGGAGGATGGGAAGGAAACAAATTGTGAAATAGGTATGTTGTTTTAACTACTCATTCTTCCTAAAGTAGCATAATGACTTCTCAGAGTGGTTGAACACACAACAGCTGTTCAAGTGTGTTATTGGCATGAAAATGTTAGCCCTATCAGTCCGAGCTAAATTTGTCACTTTTTAGTGATCACAACATTTGCATTGATGATAATTTGGAATTGCGTAAATTCAAGTTTTCCTTGTTTAATGTTTGTGCTCAACAGTGTATTGCTAATTTGGATTAATCTGCACTGTTTCTTCTTCCCCTAATACATTACTATGGTCATTCTGGATAAATTTCGAGGCCCTGTTGTAGCACATTTTGTGTTCCGGGACAAGATACTTAATCTCAATTGCCCATCAAACCTCATGGGAAACTTAGATTCTAAGTGCTATAGAAGTGCATTAACAACAATACTGCCACGGAGGAGCAAAATGATTGACGATTTCCCGGATGGCAGATAATAATAATAGGCAATAGCACTTTGGAGACTGTGTATGGTGATAAAGTGCCTGAAAAAATGATAATATTATTTATTATAAAGGCAATAATGTGAAAATATCATATGTTTATGCCAAAACTTTAAGGTTGAATAGTTCATGTTTACCAGGTAATTCATGTCTCAAACATATTATTTCATTCTTCACACACCACACAGAAATGATTCCATGTGACAGATCCACCCTGCATGAATGGCGGCGTATGCTCCGTAGTCAATCAATGATGACTACTCTGTTCTGTCTCTGGGTGGGAAGGCCAAAACTGTGACATAGACCACAGACTCTGGCATCAGCTCTGGTATAAAGGGTGGTGTTTGTGTAGATTTGGCTCAGGGATAATGAGTGCCAGTGGACTGGTCCACAATGGAACCGGGGATAATTGCGAAACAGTTTTTAGAGTTGGTAAAATTGTTCTCTCAGTATAGTCTGTTTTGACATTTGTGACCCAGCCTGATTTTTAGTAACATTATCGCATTATTTGGTGAATTTCTGGATGAACCAAGCATATATATGAAAAAGTATGACTTCTCAAGCAAACTACATACGACGATCACATCTACCAAAACATTTATCCCTAACATCCTGTGATTGACTAACCTACAGTTGAAGCACTTCTGCAACTGTGGCACTAAACTCGTAAAATTTTATGCCCCCCGTGTAATGTCGACAGTTTAATTATTGCATTCATTGCATGATATGTTCAAAATTGTGATCCCTACATAAAAGATCAACGAAATGTAACATGTTTATAACTATTTTGCCGTATGCACGAATATTTTATTGTAAAACCCTCTACCAAGATGGCAGGGTGGCATCCACTACTTGCCGTTATGGTTGCATTGTTGGGGTTCTGGTAATTCTCACTACGATTGGAAAAGTCCCCTTGTGAAAATTTGCTCTTTTTAACTATTGATCAATTTACCATATTTTGAAGGGACTGAAATTAACATTTTTGTTATCAAGCTTAAAGCTTTTTGCTAATCCCTAAAACCTCCCCCATCCCAACCATCATGTGAGTTTTTTTATGTGCACTGTACCACAATTTTCAGCGTTTTCAACCTTTGTTCCGAGGGGAAAATGGGGCGATTTTACTGTATGGTTAAGAAAAGTGTGCCAAAAACTTTTTGTCCAATATTGTATCACAATGGAATGATTCACCAGATATAACAAACTGCATATTAGATCACAGTTTACAGTTATGGGATAAATGACAAATGTTGAATCAGATATTATTACAATTTGATCATCTTCTCTCACATCTTCATAGTTTATTTCAGCATGTGAGAGTAATCCTTGCCAGAATGGATCCACCTGTTTGAAGACTTATACTACATTTACATACTCCATGCCTGTGTGAAGTGGTATGAAGGGCAGGGGGCACCAATTGTGAAAACCCTACCAGTGAGTGTGGCCTCATAACAGTGTCTCGAATGGGGCTACCTGTACTGACCAAATTGGTGGATATCACTGTCAGTGTGTTGAAGGATGGGAAGGAACAAATTGTGAAATAGGTATGTGGTTTTACTCTTTTGTCCTAAAGTAGCATGACTTATCAGGAGTGGCTTCAATACAAAAAAGAGTTGGTTAAGTTTTACTAGGGGGCAGGCAAGGGCAACCTGCAACGCAATGCTATAAAAAAATTGATGCAGGTCAAATAGTTTAGATGCGATCAAAAAACACCCCAAGGGTGGACACGTAAATAAATAGGATGCACAGGAACCTACAAAGAGGAATGGGTAAGTACTATGGGGGTCAAATGTTTAAAATGCTCTCATCTAATGTAATGTAGCTCAAAGTATTCCTTAGGTACCAGGAGTAAGAAAAGTCAATTGGGTCAAATGCGGTGTGTGCTTCCTTTCCAAGTATTTGGGAAATTAGGCTAAAGGTCATTTGTTTATTCAAGAAAGTGCAATTGTAATCCCAGATTTCTTTGTAAAATATTTTGCGAAAGTTTAATGATACTGATCCAAATATGAAATGCTTTGCATTTTGGCTTATTGCTTGTTATACCGAGGAAGGGGTCAAATTTTCTGTAGGACTCTATGGGGATGGGGACATTACACCCCTCCATAATTAAAGGGAACCAACCCTATGCAAAATAAAAGCAATTTGATCAGTATAATTATTTTTTTGTTGATATTTTTACAAAGGAAACTTGGTATACAAATGTGACCTTTCTTGAATAAACAATGACCTTTGCCTATTGTCCCAAAATATATTGAGAAAGAAGCACCACACGCCTGTGATCAAATTGGACTTTTTACTCTGGTACCTAAGAATAATTTCCGCGATATTAAATTAGATTTGGAGCAGTTTAAAACATTTGACCCCAATACCATAGTAACTTGACCCCACTCGTAACACCCCCCGGGCAGCTGATTGAAAACAGCCACCCTAGGAATGTTACTTATGGTCCATAGCAGATTACCCGATAGGGCACGTTTTATAGCATGACATGTCAGTTTGCAATGGAATATTAGGGTTTGCCCCTCCCTAGGTGTTTAGCGCTGATTTTGTGATCAAAAATATAAATTGTTTTAGGTCGCTCTTGAAAAAGATTGCAAAGGGGGTGGAAACTCCTAACCTTTTGTACAACTTTGAAGACAAAAATGAATCACTTGGATAATTCACGTATTAATAACTAGGGATTTCCTGGTATGGTGCAATGAAATATAAGATCATTTGTGCACTATAGGGACATATTTATTTGTGTTCAATTGGTATCACGACCTGTAACAATAAATCAGGGTGCTTTGAACCTGGAATTGAATTGGAGCTAAAATTTGGAACCGTATTTGTCTATCAGTGACAATACTTGAAGTCCAAATGCCCTCTTTTCAATGTTTGCTCACTTCGCAATTGCTAATTTGTCTTAACCTAGCTCTGTTTCTTTTTCTGCCTATACATTACCTGTGATCATTATGGATATAGGAAAACATATTCTGAAAACAGCATATTATTTTAAACTTTCATGTGGAATAATTTAATGTTTCCCAGATAATTCATCTCTCAACATATTCTTCATTCTTCCCACCCCACAGAAATGATTCCATGTTGACAGCTCACCCTGCATGAATGGCGGCGTATGCTTCAGCAGTCAACTCAATGATGACTACTCCTGTTTTTGCCTTGTGGGATGGGAAGGCAAAAATGGAAATAGACACAGAATTCTGTGCAATCAGCTCCTTGTTTAAAATGGTGGTGTGTGTGTAACTTGGCTCAGGGATATGAGTGCCAGTGTGGGCCACAATGGACAGGGGATAATTGCGAAACAGGTTAGTGTTTCTATTACTGTTCCTCACAGTATAGGCAGCATTTACAGGGTGCATCAATGTTAAATTTATGGTGAATCTCACTGTCAGAAGATTTAAGAAATTGTATAGTAATAGTTATTGGATACAATTTGATCATCTTATCTTTACATCTTCAGTTATTTCAGCATGTGAAGTAAATCCTGCCAGAATGGAGCCACCTGTTTTGAAAGCGCTACTACATTTCTTATTCATGCGTGTGGAGATTGGTTATGAAGGCGTCAATTGTGAAACCCCTACAAGTGAGTGTGGCCTCATTACACTGTCTCAATGGTGCGACTGTACTGACCAAATTGGTGGATATCAATGCCGTGGGCTTGGGATGGGAAGGAACAAATTGTGAAAATGGTATGTTGGTTTACTATCTGTAGGAAACCCAAAATTTTTACAAAACTTCAAAGAAAAAAAAGTAGTTTACGTGTGATATATTTGAATATTAAAAATGTAATTTAGTGGTGCTCATTGAGAAAGTCGTGTTACTGCGTAGAGACTTTCAAGTGAAATGTTATGAATAAGTAGCCATGAATTTTCTGGTATGGTCAAGTGAAATATAAGATATTTGTCCATAGAAAACATTTATTTGTGTTTAATTGCTATTTTGCCATTGGTATCTACAGGGTACTGTAAACAGGAAATCGGGGGCACTTAACCGGGAATTGAATTGAGCATAAATTTGAATTTATTGTTCAATCAGTAATAGTTTTATAGTTGGATTGCCCTTTTTTCAATGCTGAAGCAACATGCATTGCTACTTTGGATTAGTCTAGCTCAGTTTCTTTTCCGCTTATTACATACTTGTGATCTGTTGGATACAGATAGGTAAAACCTATTTTGAAAACACCATATTGTTTATGCAACACTCTCATTGTTGGAATAGTTCATTACCTTCCCTGATAAGTATCTTCTCAAACATTAATCTTCCACCACTTATCAGAACTGATTCCATGTCAAGCTCCCCTGCATGAACTGGCGGTTGTATGCTTCAGCAGTCAACTCAATGATGACTACTCCTGTTTTGCCTGTGGGTATGGGAAGGCAAAAAACGTGTGGAAAATAGGACACAGATCTGTGCAATCAGCTCCTGGTAGAAATGGTGGTGTTTGTGTAGATTTGGCTCAGGGATATGAGTGCCAGTGTGGGCCACAATGGACAGGGGATAATTGCGAAACAGGTTAGAGTTTCTATGTTTCTCTCAGCATAGACTTCGGGTGCATCAATGTAATTTCTTGTGAGACCATTATCCAGAAAGATTTCACAAAGAATAGCAGGTAACAGTTAATGGATTAATAACAAATGTTGAATCTTATACGATACATTATTTGATCAGATTTATCTTTACCATCTTCAGTTATTTCAGCATGTGAGAGTAAATCCTGCCAGAATGAGCAACCTGTTTTGAAAGCTTTACTACATTTACTTATGGCATGCGTGTGCGAGATTGGTTATGAAGGCACCAATTGTGAAAACCCTCCAGGGAGTGTGCCTCATCACCGTGTCTCAATGGTGCTACCTGTACTGACCAAATTGTGGATATCAATGCCAGTGGTTGGAGGATGGGAGGAACAAATGTGAAATAGGTAATTGTTTTCTACTCTTTCGTCCTAAAAAAAAGTAGCTTAATGGATATCAGGAGTGGCTTCAAGTACACAAAAGTTGGTTAAGTTTGTTTAGGCTTCCTGGATTTTTGTGATCAAAAATATTGTAAAATTTAAAAAAGATTGAAAGAGGAAACTCCTCCCCCTAATCTTTTTTTACAACTGTAAATAAAATGGAATGCACTTGTGCGTCATAGAGAAAGTCTGGTGTTTACATTATTTAGACCTAAGCTGCTATAAATAAAAAAACTAGGGATTTCCTGGTTGGTGGATGCAATGAAATATAAGAATCATGGCACTATAGACACCATTCTTTGGGTTTAAATGGTATAAAACGACCTGTAATAGAAATTGGGGGCTTAACCTGGAATTGAATTTGACCTATTCTTCAGTGACAGAAATCCAAATGCCCTTTTTTCAATATTGTTCAAACTTGTGTGTTGCTAATTTGTCTTAACCTGGACCAATATTTGGTTCCGCCTAATACATTACCTGTATCATTCTGGATATAGTAAAATCTATTTTGACAAAAGGCATATTGTTTAAGCAAAACCACTTCATTGTTGGAAGATTTTCTTATGATTCCCAGATAAGTCAGCTCTTTACATGATTCTTCATTCGTCCCACCCACCGAAAAATGATTCCATGTGACAGCTCACCCTGCATGAATGGCGGCATATGCTTCAGTAGTCAACTCAATGATGACTACTCCTGTTTTTGCCTTGTGGGATGGGAAGGCCAAGAACTGTGACATAGACACAGACTTCTGTGCATCAGATCCCTTGTAGAAATGGGGGTGTTTGTGTAGTATTTGGCTCAGGGATATGAGTGCCAGTGTGGGCCACAATGGACAGGGGATAATTGCGAAACAGGTTAGGGTGTTTCTATTACTGTTCTCCCAGTATAGCAGGACTTACGGGTGATCAATTTAAATCTGGTGAATCCATGCAGAAGATTTAAGGAATTGTATCTAATAGTTATTGGATACAATTTGATCATCTTCTTCACATCTTTAGTTATTTCGCATGTGAGAGTAATCTTGCCAGAATGGAAGCCACGGTTTTGAAAGCTCTACTACAGTTACTTATTCATGAGTGTGCGAGATGGTATGAAGGCGTCAATTGTGAAAACCCTACCAGTGAGTGTGCTCATCAACCCTGTCTCAATGGTGCTACGTTACTGACCAAATTGATGGATATATCAATGCCAGGGGTGAAGGATGGGAAGGAACAAATTGTGAAATAGGTTGTTGGTTACTACTCTTAGGGAAATCTCCATAAAAACTTTGACAACTTCAACGAACAAAAAATGTAGTTTTAATTGTGCTATATTTTGAATAAAAATGAATTTAGTTGTGCTAATTGAGAAAAGTCTGTGTTTACATGCTTAGAGACTGTCAAGTGAAAGTTCGGCTATTAAGTAGCCATGAATTTTCTGGTATGGTCCCAGTGAATATATAAGGTATTTTGTGCAATAGAAACATTTATTTGAGTTTAATTGCTATTTTGACCGTGGTATATACGGGTTACGTAAACAGAAATCGGGGGCAACTTTAACGGGAATTGGATTGAGCTAAATTTGAACTTTATTGTTCAATCAGTAATAGGTGTTTATAGTTGTATTGCCTTTTTCAAATGCTGAAGCAACATGCATTTGCTAATTTGGATTAGTCTAGCTCACGTTTCTTTCCGTTATTACATACTTATGACTTTTTGGAACAGATAGGTAAAACCTATTTTGAAAACCACCATATTGTTTATGCAAACATCTCATTGTTGGAATAGATTCATACCTTTCCATGATAATTTATCTCTCAACATAATTTCACCCCCCCCACACAGAAAATGATTCCATGTGACAGCTCACCGTGCATGAATGGGCGGTGCTATGCTTCAGCAGTCAACTCAATGATGACTACTCCTGTTTTTGCCTTGTGGGATTGGAGGCAAAAAATGTGAAATAGGACAACAGACTTCTGTGCATAGCTCCTTGTAGAAATGGTGGTGTTGGTGTCGTTTGGCTCAGGGATATGAGTGCCAGTGTGGGCCACAATGGACAGGGGATAATTGCGAAACAGGTTAGAGTTTCTATTATTGTTCTCACAGCATAGACTACGGGTGGCATCAATGTAATTCTTGTGCATTCCATTATCAGAAGATTTATCAAATAGATAGCAAGGTAACAGCTATGATAAATGACAAATAGTGAATCTTACACTTACAATGTGATCATCTTCTCTTACATCTTCAGTTATTTCAGCATGGGAGGAGTAATCCTTGTCAGAGACTGGAGCCACCTGTTTTGAAAGCTCTACTACATTTACATAATCATGCTGGGGAAGTGTTATGAGGCGTCAATTGTGAAAACCCTACCAGTGAGTGTTGCCCTCATCACCCCGTCTCAATGGTGCTACCTGTACTGACCAAATTGGTGGATATCATGGCCAGTGTGTGGGAGGCATTGGTGAAGGGAACAAATTGTGAAATAGGTATGTTTGAATTTTACTCTCTTTCTCCTAAAGTAGTGTGAGGACTTATTCAGGAGTGCTTCAATCACAAAAGCTTTTAGGTGGATAGCTTCATGATTTCATGATAAAATGATATTTTTAGGTGTACATTTTGAAAAGAGTTGCTAGAGGAAAAACCCATAAAATTTTTACAACTTTGAAAGAAAACAAATGTAATTTACTGTTTCTTATATGGAAAGTCGTGTTTACTGCCAGAGAACCTTCTAGTGAAAGTTTCTGCTAAAGTAGACAGGAATTTGCTGGTATGGTGCTTTGGGAAATAATTTTTAAGATCTTTGTGCAATAGAAAACATTCTTTGTGTTAAATGCTATTTTGACCTTGGTATCTACAGGGTACTGTAACAGAAATTGGGGGCGCTTAACCGGGAAAATTGGATTGAGCTAAATTTGAACTTATTTTCATCAGTAAATTGAGTGTTTATATGTATGCCCTTTTTTCAATGCGGAAGCAACATGGCATTGCTAAATGTGGATTAGTCTTAGGCTCAGTTTCTTGTCCGCTTACATACTTGTGATCTTTTTGGATCTAGATAGGTAAAACCTATTTTGAAAACACCATATGGTTTATGCAAACACTCTCATTGTTGGAATAGATCATTTACCTTTCCCTGATAAATTTTCCCCTCAAACATAACCTTCACACTACAGGAAATGGATTCCATTGTGACAGCTCACCCCTTGCATGGAATGGCGGTGATGCTTCAGCAGTCAATCAATGATGACTCTCCGTTTTGCTTTGGGGAGGGAGGCCAAAAAAACTGTGAAAAGACACAGACTTCTGTGCATTTCAGTTCCTGTAGATGAAAAATGGTGGTGTTTGGTAGATTTGGCTCAGGGATATGAGTGCCAGTGTGGGCCACAATGGACATGGTAATGGCGAAAACAGGTAGAGTTTTTATTATTGTTTTATTCTCACAGTATAGTAGCCAGGTGCATCAATGTTAATTTCTTGTGAATTCCATTATCAGAAGATTTACGAATAGATAGCAGGTAACAGTTTAATGGATAAATGACAAATGTTGAATCTTATACAATTTGATCATCTTCTCTTTACATCTTCAGTTATTTCAGCATGTGAGAGTAATCCTTGCCAGAATGGAGCCACTTGTTTTGAAAGCTCTACTACATTTACTTATTCATGCGTGTGCGAGATTGGTTATGAAGGCACATCCAATTGTGAAAACAATACCGGGAGTGTGCCTCATAACCGGTCTCAATGGGGCTACCTGTACTGACCAAATTGGTGGATATCAATGCCAGTGTGTTGGAGGATGGGAAGGAACAAATTGTGAATAGGTTAGGGTTTGTATACTGTTGTTCCTTATCACGAGTGACCTCAATACATAAGAGCTGGTCAAGTGACATACCATGCTTACAAACCTCTGTCAATACCCTTTTTGACCCCTCAATGGCTTTTAATACTTGCATGTTTCAATTACCCAGTGAAGTAGATCAGTTTCCCTGAATTTCATTAGTTGTTGTGGTTAAAGTATAGTGATAAGATTTGTACAGTTTCATTTTGCCACATGTATAAAACAAGTAGAATGACTGTGATATTGACCTTTAGAAGCTGAAGACGCTCCGTTTATCTCCAAGTTCTAGGCATAAATATATTACCGCTACTCTTCACACACTCTATATCATGGGTTTTATTCTTATGGGTATACATGCAATTGTTTTTCTGAATAAAATAACATTGTAATTTAGTTTTTGTCACTGGTCAAATTTGTCCTGCTCAAATTTGATTTTCTGCATGGTATATCTCCTCATTCCAGATGTCCAGGAATGTTCTAGTAATCCCTGTCAAAATGGAGGAAGCTGTTGGGAGGGAATCAATGGCTACTTCGCCAATGTCTACCTGGATGGGAAGGAACAAAAAACTGGACACTGGTAGGTTGAAGAAAACCATGTAAAGGTCCTCAAATGTATAAGCTGCAGGATTTTAGTGTATTAAAAATAAGCTGCAGATAATAGGTTAACTGGTAATGTTAAAACAAGCAATTTCTCCACTTGCACACAAGCAAATTAATCCAACTGATAGAAGAGATATGTGGATACTCTCTGCCATTAAAAGCAAACATTGTCAATACCTTCTGTTCAGAGTATAGTTAAACATCTTGTGAAATTCAAAAGATTAGCCACATCTTTGACTATTGTATGGGAATGATGTTGCACAGATGCTAATTAATGCGGAGTTGCCATGATCCCGAACACCAGGGGTACGGATCCTGAGGATGTTCCAAACTACAATGGCAAGGGGTCTCGCCCCGGCGGCAGAGCTCCTGTTTGCCCTTGAAAAGTATTGATTTTTTCATATTGAGCCTTACTCATTGCCACTCCTTTTCTCTTTTTGTAACTCTTACCCCCAGGGTGCATGCGCTCCCTCTGCACCCCCTGGATACTAACATGTGAAAGTAAACAATGTCCATTTTAAAAGAGGGAGGGGGGAGTTAAGTGCACCACACCTACGTTGTTTTGTATTGATGGGAGTATATTTTAATATAGCTTTTTATAGCTTGTTCTGTTTGTCATCTGTCAAATTTTCACCAGTGTAATTAACTTTCATATTTTTATTATCTCTTGTAGCAATGCTTGCCTGTATCAGCTAACCGTGTCTGAATGGAGCCAATGTTTGAGGGTCAGGGTTCCAAATTCCTATGATGTTCTGTGTCCGACTGCTATTGAAGGCAGTATGTGTGAAATTGACATAATACTGTTACACCGGGACCCTGTCTAAATGGTGCCACCTGTGTGGACTTGGGGGGATGGATACCAATGCCAATGTGTAGTGGATATGAAGGGAATCAAATTGTCAAATAGGTAAGTAAAAAGGGTGGGTAAAATAATAATAATGTATTTGAATGGTTTATGTTTTTTCAAGTAATCATTGCTTGATCCAAATTTGACACTTCAATGATCTTTGTTTCTTTAACCTCCACAGAGTTGCTAGCATGGCCCAGCAACCTGCCTTAATGGTGCACTTGATTTGAGAGCTTGAACCTCCTATACATGCTTATGCCCAGAAGGTTCGAAGGGACATCATGTGTGAGAGGGAGATAGAGATCACTGTGCTACCAACCTGTGTCAGAATGGAGCTCGTTGTGTGGATCTGTTGCTGGGGTTTTCAGTGTGTCTGTACTCCAGGATGGGAAGGACATACTGCCAAACTGGTATGGATTTATATTGCATTAAATTAGTGGTCATTATATTTACAGAGACCTTATTGACAGCTATCAGATTATTGATTGGGACATGTGAAGGGAAATGAATGCGATTGTCCAAGGTTTGGAAATACTTGACTGAGGCCACTAGTGATATCAAGCAAAAGATAAGAGGACACGTAAGATTCAAAAAGCGATTTGTCCACATTCAGGGCTTATCTGGGTTTGCGTACATTGCATTTTGGAAACTTTCAAAACTTTGCTGATTTTGTTCAGTTATTATCCTAATTCCATCATGCCGAAGATGGCTATTTCAGGTTCATTCAAAAATTATTATGCCAATGCCCATGGAAGAGTAGGTTTCCTTAGGTTACAACGGCTTACCATAGATATATCTCTTGATGTTTTCAGAGAACTCTCTGGTTTTACATCCCTCATGAAATATATTCATGTTCAATTGCATTGGTTAAAGTGCGTAACATGACCACAAATAGTTTAAATATTGGAAAGAAGAGAGGCGAAAGAGAGATCACAGGGGAATAGACGCCTATTTCCAGAGTGAAATAGGCGCCTATTTTCCCTTAGGCCCAATACCCGTGTATCAGTTCCTTTAGCGGTGCTTTCGCTGTGGTCAATCGTATACGATCTAAGCTGACGACTGTTGACGCTTAGGCTGAGAGTACACAGACTCTTTTACGGTATTTCTCAACGTATGTGTCGTTCGTATTAGTACTTGCTCTAAAAGGAACTTGGACGCATTGTGAGGCTATTTCGTCGACACCCGTAGCAACAACATGGCCGCGCCCAGGTGCAATAAGACCGGTGGGAAACCTTCTGCACGGATAGTTAGAATACAAAAAAAATAATTACTTATGTTCTGTCAGTGTGGAGTTGTGTAAATGACACCGGTGATTCCCGCGGTGATTTTTTTTTAATGCCATGGAATGAACAACGCTGACTATGAGCCATCGCGGATCACTGATGACGTGCCAATGGAAACAGAAAAGGTGAGCGATACATGCTATATGCAGTAACTTCCGGGAGTAAATTCGGTAAAGACTTCAGCGTCATTATTACCGAAACAGGTGTGATATCGTAAGTGGGGTGGACTTTTCCTCGCCTAAAGGCAGTCACATGTTCAACTTAAGCTCTTGCCTAGCCTAGGCTAGCATAGCCCTAGGGCTAACCTAGCCTCAGAGTTACAGTAAGGCAAGGCCTATGTTTTGAAAGTAGGCTCAGGCTTCAGTTTCACTTTAACCATCAATGAACAAAAAATATACTTCTGAAGGATATAAAACAAATATTTTTTTTAAAGATCTATTCGGATCTTTGGGGAATCAATTGGTCCCTCGGTGAACTGGAGGGCGTGGGGTACTATTTTCCCGCGACCTTCGTCTCGGGAAATAGTACCCCCGCCCTCCGTTCACCTCGGGGCCCTAGATTCCACAAAGATACCTTCAGGATCATTACATATTTGTAAAGATGCACTAGTGTCATGTATTATCCAGATTGTCGTGGATAAACCAGAGAAGAGGTAAGGAAATAGACCCCCCAATTGTCTAATAAGGTTTAAGTAATTTTGTTTAGGAAAAATTGTCCAGTTTAATCATGCCCACAAGTACAAACAAGCAAACAAACAAACAAGGTATTGTAATCATCTGGTAATTCTTTATTCTGAGCCCACTTCCATTTGGTCCTCTAATTAGGTTAGGAATTCAGGAATTTGTGGTTAGGGAATAGCTATTATAAGGTTTAGGGGTGTCTCAAGGTTAGGGATAAAAAGAAAATATTACCAGAGGTATTAAAAGCATCCTTTCCGACTAATCAATTGCCAAAGTTATTAAATGTTACCATTGTTAGTTTCAGTACATTATATATTAACAATTGTATGTCCCCCTGCAGATGTACCAGAATGTGCCAGTGATCCATGTAAGAAGGCGGGATGTTGGAAGGGACCTAATTCTTATTTTGTGTTTCTCCGGGATACGAGGGACGAAACTGTGAAATGGGATAAGTGGAAATGGCTAAAATGTTCCAGGAGTATAAAGAGATCAATCATATGAGTGGTTAATAAGGTTGAAAAGTTATCTCAAGTTGTACTCCAAGATGGCCGCCCAAAGGACCATTGGCCCTTATTTGATTTTGGTAAACACCAACATTCTTCAAGAATTAGTTTAAGGAGGGCATGTAAAAACCATGAAATCTGGTAGACTAGTTGGGACTTATAATAGGACAGCCAGATCTTGTCTTGGTAATAAGGGGGAAAACTGCAAATGTGATATTTTTCACTTTGATGTACACTTTTTTGTATGGTGCT
>JAMKCH010081159.1:0-18839 GCA_023653785.1 Ophioderma brevispina | reverse complement strand
TTTTGTCGGCGCAACTCGAACACAGTGTACGGATTTGAACCCAATACTTGTTCACGGACGATTACATAAAATAATACAAACATTCATTGACGAAAAGGTTTAATCAGCAGCTTCAACGTTAGTTGTAGACAAAATATACAAATACCTGTTAACTATACTATTACATTTTTGGTAATGTGAACATTAACTAACTCTTAAACTTAATAATACGAACCTTTAAATTCTTACCAACCAAACGTCAATGCATGTTATTGTCAAGCGCTTTATGTGCTTTTAAATGTTTTTAGAAACCGAATTTTGGAGAACTGTTGTCAAATAGATACCAAACAACAAACAACCAACTTAGAACTCTATAATTCCTAAACCTTTTCTTTCTCAGACGTTATGGTTATGTAAGATCTATAATATGATCTTCGATCTACTCTTGTTTTTAAATTACATACCAATATTAAAATCAGGCCACTTCCTGGAAAGAATAGATTATCGGGCTATAAAAGGAATAGTAGGTCTATATATTCGCATATTTTTTTAAAAAATAGGCCACATTTTTCCATTATATTTACACTTAGACCATTATCAAGCGAATTTAAGATTTTTACTTTTTGTCATGAGAGTTGGGGGCACTAAAGTTTCCAGACCCCCATTCTAGCAGTCGATCCGATAATTTTTCCCCACATTTAGGCTGAAAACCCAAAATATTCTAAGAGGATGAAAATTGCCTATTTTGTTCCATATGCGCGCTTGTCCATGGCCAGAGGGGGCAACTCCCCCCCCCCCCCCCCCGGTCGGTACGCCACTGAACCCCGCGTATTCGGTGGGGTTTTTATAGAGAAATCCATTCAATTTTTTTTCCTTCCCTACATTCCCGAACAAGGTTCCAATTTCAGGCTCCTTGATTTTTGTTAATAGTATAGATAATGTTAAGCCTTCCCAGTGCCTCTTTTCTGTATTCCAAGCACTATAATCCAATATTTTTTTTTTTTGCATTATTTTTAATTTTTTTAATTTTTTTAATTTTTTTAATTTTTTTAATTTTTTTATTTTTTTTCATTTTTGTAATTTTTTTAGATCACCTTATATGCTTTTACAGATTTTACCCAAATATATTGTTACGTAAGATTTATATAAATAATCCACATTGATTGATTGAAAAAAATTATCAGGAGCTGAGCTGCAAAAACAGTTTGTCCCCCCACCCTCCCCCCACTTTACTCAGAACATGGAGGATTTGGTATTCCTTATCCTTGTGGAAAAGGTTAGGCCAGAAACGTTTCTTTTGATTTATGAACAAAGACGTCTCAAAAGTGTGTACACCACATTTTATTAACACCCACTGTCATGGGCCAATTAAGTACCCTTTTGGGACTATTTAAATCCAAATTTGTTTAACTAATAGATGTTTTTGTTCCATGTGAAGGTAGGCCTATATATAAAACAACATATGAAAATTGGATCATAAAACGGGCACTCACCTTAGTACGACTTATACATATGAACCATAAAATCTTAACCAAATCCAAACTCAATGCTATGTTCAAGGATTTATGGTTTTATTCTTAATAAAACAAATTTTGGAGAGTGGTTGTCAAATAGATAACAAACGTTCTAAGTCACAACTTTGTCTTCTAATTCTAAGAACGTTTAGACGGTTATGTTAAGATCTATATGAGCTTCGATCTACTAGTCTTTTTTAATTGGCCTCTTGTTGAATGACATTTCCAATAATTCCAAAAGAAAAGGCAATTGGTTTTCTTTTGGGGGATGTTATTAGGTGTTGTCAAACTGTCACCATAAAGTTTTTTGTGAAAAAAAAAATAGAACAAAATACCAACATGGGAGTTTTAACTGCAGCATGATGTTTGTAAGCGGCCCATACAGAAGCATACGCACGGCCGGCCGACAGATACTTATGCCATCTTCTTAAAAGACACGTTTTCGGTTTTATTCACTTCAGTGTTCTCTAAAGTCTTACGTTAAAATTATATCATCGATTGTTATCAGGGACCAAATGCAAGTTTTAGATTTAAATTATATAAAAATCCTATGAATATAAATCTACTAGATAAAAAAATTAATCAAAAATTTAGATTTGTCCTCCATTTTTTTTAATCTAAGAAAGTTGGAGAGTAGAGAGTGTGATTTTACACATTGGCGAGCATAATTATTTCAACAAAAATTGGTTTTTAAAAGTCCCTAGTTGTCTCTTTACAGAGGAGGGAATTATGGTTCTTTAAAAGAAACTTAATGCCAAGAGCTTTGATGCTTATATGGGGAAATGGATGAGAATGGCTATGATGTAAAACCAAAAACGGCGTCGCAAACTTCATTGAATAAAGCAGGAAGTGGTCGCAGAAAATTAATATTCAAGAGTTTTGGTTAAAGCGGTCTCGCAAGTCGAATTATTCTTAAAACACATTTGATGGAAGGAAAATTAGGTTGTAAATAGTACGATGTACGGTATTTCGTTTCTCCAAAAATGCATTTGCCCATGCAAGTTGGAGTGGGGAAAAAAATGAATTTTCAAAAGTGGATACAACTAAATGGTCTTATTATAAAGCACGGTTAATAATCTTGGCTGAGGGACTGAGCCAAAGGATTTTTAATGCCTTTTGTGCGTAATATTCATATCTAGAGTGCAGGGTTTTCCATTTTGTCCAAATTTTAAAAAAAAAAAACATGTTAACTTTAGTTGAATGAAGCCAGCCAGACGTTGTACCCATGGGTTAAGTGTGGGATATTTATATCCTTTGGTTTTAAAGTTCGAGTTCATATCTAATGTAAAAGAGTGAAAGTCACTCTCTCAAAAAGAGCTGTCTGAGTAACCTATCCTAATTTATCCCATCTGTAATTGTACTCTGTAGTCGGGACTCTATTAAACTGTTTTTTTCTCGATGATATGAAATAAAGAAGAATTTATTTAGTTTTACATTTTATAGAGAAGGCTATTTACCGTTCATTGCCAATCGTTCGATTTTAAGTTGTAAAGTTCAATTTCTTGAATATAATATACAAGTACACGGGAGTGTAATTGACTCCAATTTTAACTTCTTTTGAATTTGATTTTTAAATTTGAGCACCAAATGTATTTATTTTTTTGTGGGGCGTTTTTGGGCTTTCATAATTGGTCTCTTTTGAGTTTTCTCCATATCCCAAAAAAATTCCGCTTTTTTTATATCTGGTTAAATCGTGCCATTATCCAATTTTTGTCTAGATAATGTTTATTTTTAGATCTCTTTGCTGTCTTTCTGTATTTTGAGATGCAGTACTGAATAAAGATGATGATGGTGATGATATGTATATTTAATCTGGTGTTTATTTCAGCCATTAATATGTTTTTGTTAATTATTTAGTACTCAGTTTTATCGCTTGTTTTCATATTTCAACCCAAATACGATAGACTTAGATGCAACAGAGGAGTTCACAATATACAAGGTATTTCCTTTAAAAAAAAAATCGAAAAAAACATGTTTTAACACTGATGTAAGCGTTCCATCAAAACAACCCCATCTGAAATGAAAAAAGTTGAGAATGATTTTTTTCGTACAATATATTCAAATTTCTAATTTCCTATTGGAGCAAAATACGGGAAGTTCAGCCTTTGTTTTATTTATATGAAATATTTATATTTAACGGCATATAAAAGCTTTCCAACTATTATTGTCTGATATAATACATGAATTTAATTATAGACTGGGTACTTATAATTAACACACGCAATTTGAAATAGTTGGAAAAACGCGCACCAAATGTATTATGCATTGGTTTTGTTGGCTAGTATATCGCGAGGGAATGTTTGCATTTGTTTTAATTTAATATCCAAAATTTAACACATGTTTTGGCTTTTGGGCAACCCAAAAACAAAATACCTTATAATGGACAATACGAACGCATAATTGAATTACTTTTCCCAGTATTTACTATAGCTGAATTTTAAAATGTATAAGACATTTTGCAAGAGTACTTTTAACGAATAAGTATTACATCAGCTTTCACAGAATTTTCTTAAATTATGTAAAGCGATCAAGTCATTACCAACCTACAACACAAACAGTACACAAAACACAACACACACACCAAAGAGCCCCCTCAAACCCCATGATCACAAAAAGCAATCTATAGAAACCCCATTCCATTCTCACTGTTATATTGACCAAAGCGCACCAATGTCTTTTTTGCCCTTTTTGTGCGCAACATATATTGCGATTTTAGCGTTTCGGTATAATATCAAGTTTAACAACGTATGTAATAAAATTGGATTGAATCAGCCCAAATTTATTGGTCGAGCTATGAGTTGCAAAAATATTGGGCGAGACGCAGTCGAGCCCAATATTTTAAAACTCATAGCGAGACCAATAAATATTGGGCGCAAATCATCCAATTTTATCATTATCATGCATAGGATCCGATATTATCGTGTATCGGACACCTCAAAGCATGATAATGGGTAGAATTGACTCAACCACTACCTTTTTGGCAAAAATGAAGAAAATACTCAGCCGATATCGATTTTGTCAATGGTTTATTGGCTGAGTTGAAAACAATCGCCGCAACCTTTAGGAGAATGTGTACAATGATAACCACGGAGATAAGAATTAATCATCTTAAATTAAAAAGTAAAGCTTTTATTTAGCAGAACTATTGGAATCATGCGTAATGTTTTTCATTAACTTTTCGCATTGTGAAAATGTTTATGTGGGAATCCACACATAAGAGCAGCGACATTAATTTCAGTGGCATGGCAAAATGGTCCAGTAAATGTGACACATCGGAAATACTCTTCTGTTGTAGAATATAAATATGCCGCATGATTCAATATATATTTACACTTAGACCATTACCAAAAGTGAATTTAGATATAGAGAGACCCATTGTTTCACCTTCCCGAACAAGGTTCTAACTTCAGGCTCCATATTTCGTTAATATGTAGCTATGTTAAGACCAAATTGCCTCTTTTTCTGTAATTCCTATACATCCAATATTTTCTGCATTATTCTGTTCTCATGTCCACTTAAATGCTGAAATAAATTTCGTATGAATCACAAATGTCATAATTGGGTTATCAGCATTATACTTTATATGCGCTTTTACATGGAAATGGTAAATTTACATCTTCATTGCGACTTTGATCAACTGAAACCTTTAATGTTTGGAATATGCTTTAATATTTGTTACTATAGGTTTTCCCGTTTAATTTAACACTATTTGCATTATATTTCATATCTGGTTAAGTTATAATTCGTCTTAGAAAATTGGATTGTGCATCTCGTGAAATAAATTTCGTCAATAAACATTGTATTTCAGACTATGACCACTGCATTTCATAAATTGGTCATTAAGTTTCGTCCTTAGAACATAGAATTCGTCTCACCTGTTGGGTCGACGGCATTTGCACAAATATAATTTGTCTTTGTTCATTATTTTTCATACTTTTATCTATGCAATTCGTCCCACAGTATTACATAAATACAGTGTAGATCTATCTTCCAATTCCATGTTGCATAGTGCCAGACAACAAATTGGTGGATAGGTAATTGGATGAAAGTCTAACATCATTTGGATCAAACAAGGCCTAAGAAATTACAATATAAACAGAGCAGTTTTAAAACCTTTCCTCACAGGTTTCTAGATTTTGTGCATGATTTAACCATCGGGACAGCCCAAAAATAAGTGAAAACTTTGTCCAAAGTCACTTTCAGTTACATTTATTTAATGTCAATTTCATGATCAAGAAATGTAAAAAAGAAAACATAAAGGTCATAAACAAAGAGAAAAATAAAGATGTACAATGATGAAAAATGAAAGAAAGGGCGAGGAAAAAGAGGAAATAGACATATGAAGTATAGTCCTATATATATGCACATGCATGCATGATTCAAGACGAAATCAAATAAAACAAATATGAAATCATTTGGTAAAAGACGAAATAAATTTAGACATTATGTTGCTAACCACATAACCACGAAATAAAATGAGCATGGTATGAATAGCATTGATCCAAATATGAATATAATTGACCAAAGACTAAATTAAGTTTACAAACAGACATTTACCAATTTTAAAGACGAAATATAACTTAACCACATATGAAATATAACAAAAATAGCTTTAAATCAAACAGGAAAACCTATATTTGAAGAGTTCTTCCCACATATGGATTTAGGTCAATTTATTAAAAGGGATACTGATTGCGTATACTGTAGGCCCATATTGACGGGGTACGACTGGCAATCGGGCAAAAGGGGATTTTCAAGGCATCCATATTTCTGTAATATTTCGAAAAGAATTATTAAACAGGGAATCGATTTCCTACCTTGTATTTGGGTACAGAAATATATCTTAAAAGTGAAAAGGGTGATTTTGATTTTCTTTTAAAACATATAGACTGAATAGGAAATTTTACAAAATCAATCATCTTCAGATTAATCCTTTCAGATGGGGATATTTTTATGGAAAGGTTAACATCAGTGGAAAATGATATGAAAGCAGTTAATTTGAAGCGTCAGTAAAACAAAACATGGTAGAAAAAAGGGAGTTGCTTTCAAATACTAGTACTAAGTAAAATCGTTGGTGCACAATATAAAAATATAATGCCAGGCCCGACGTGGCAAATAACCGACAGTGGAGTTCTTCCACGCGCGTGGGGAAGCACCAAAGCAAGTTATGTTTACTCTACTATTATGGGAAAGCTCCGACGGCGGAGTTTTTCCACGCGCGTGGCGAAGCAGCGACTTCGGTGTTTTGCCATGTACTGCGTGGGAAAACACCAGACCAAGTTATGTTTACTATTGTGGGAAAGCTCCGACGGCGGAGTTTTTCCACGCGCGTGGCAAAGCACCGACCCCGGTGTTTTACCACGCACTGCGTGGGAAAACACCTGCGCCTTAGAGAATTGCCACGCACTACGTGGAAAAAACGCCGACCTCGGTGTTTTGCCACGCACTGCGTGGGAAAACACCAGCCCTTTAGAGGATTGCCACGCACTACGTGGGAAAACTCCGACCTCGGTGTTTTGCCACGCACTGCGTGGGAAAACACCGGCCCTTTAGAGGATTGCCACGCACTACGTGGAAAAACACTGACGATGGAGTTCTTCCACTCGCGTGGGCATACCTCCGCGGTAAGAGTTTTCCGCCCTGCTGAAAACTCCGCCGGGAGTTTTTCCACGCGCGTGGCATAGGTCTTTTTCCACGCACTTGGATATACCTGGGATAATCCTATGGAGTGTAATGTAAGTTAACTGACAAAAGTACCGTTCGGGATGTTTTCCCTGAAAGGTTTTATCCATTTTTATTTTACATTTAAATGCATATTTCTACTGAGTACAAAAAAAACATGTTTTCATTCCCTTCTACATTTCCACCGAGATCAGTTGGATTGCCAGTAACCTATATACAACCAACAGGAATTTGGAGGGTCTTTAGCAAGTAGGCCACCTGTCATCATAATGGAATTTTAAAGGTATTTTTGAATGAATGTGATGCAAAGAGGTCATGTCTAGATTCATGACAATTTTCAGAGTCCCATTGTGTATATATGGTTCACCACTAACCCCCCGGCTGCCGTAAGGAATCTAAAAATCTGGGTGGACTACTTTCTTGGCATGGCATTTGGAAAATGGCTTTAAAAAAATGTCTGAAAAGCACTAGCTATACTAAGAAAGTGATGAATTTCATGATTGACATGGTGACTGGTTATGTTTTCCTCAAACTAATTTGGCATTTTGACAGTGATTTGAGGGAAATTTTCCTCCGAGGTCACATTCACATCGATTTGTAAATACTAGCTTTGGCGCTATAGAAATCTTGGTTGCTCGGTCTGACATCGGGCAAGTTGGTGATTCGTAACTAAATTGTTTAATTGGTGATTTTTGTATTTCTCTGTGAGAGTTTTAATGTTGAAGAAACATGCTCAAAGTTGCCATTTTCGGCCCATAGATCTGTGTATAAGTGAGTTTATTGTGTGTACCCAGAAAGACTAGACTTTGAAGATTGAAGTATATAAGTAATCATCTTGAAATGTTTGAAATTTTTGTAAACTACTTAGTTCTCTAGGGCAGACAAGGATGATATTTATTAATCTTTTCCTGAGGTGGCCACGCACATTCAACTGTTGAAAAAAAAAAAGACCATGTGTGGCTTGGCCGGACTCGAACCGCAACGCTCCGTATTACTAGTGACGGCGCCCTTACATTGAACTCAACACGCCATGGGTTGGTAGAGGAGCGATAAGATATTAGGACCTAACACCTATAGATAATATCTATCACTCCTCTAGCAACCCTGGCTGTGGCTTCACACCCGTAAATAACATGAGAAACGTGTAAGTCCCCCCCACTGCAAACAAGGTGGTTTTTTTGGTGACCGCTCGCCTAAGTATACCCTAAAACCTGAGAGATATTGCGAGACCTGGTTAAATCATGGTTGCTATCAATATTAAGTATAAAATCTGTAGAAATATCAAAAAAAGGTTGTGCATTGATATGTTATTTGCTCCGACAACCAATTTTAACCCCGTATTCTTACAGGACACTGAATGAAAAGGGCTCTGACCCCCCAGGTCCCACTCGGTGGCAAATGCTAGTCTTCACGGTCCAGTCTCTCGAAAATTTTGGGATAACTACGCAAAAAAATTTCATGATGGAATTGGGTAGTAGATATGAATGACTTCAGCAAATGTTAGCTTTAAGGTCTGAGATGTTTCATTGAGGAGGAAATGACGTTTTCATCTAGCCCATTTTGTACAGGAACAGAATGGGACGCAGTATTTAGTGGTGTGAACCGCTATTAGCACTGTTGTGTACAGACTAGGCGCGACAATAGTTGGTGACCTCCACCTGACCATCGGTAAGTCAATTTGGTCTTGTCAACATTGTTTCTCAAGCCCTATAGTTATACAAAAGCAGCCCCCCCGGCCTAGTGTTGTCTGCGGGGGGAGGGGGGGGAGGGGGGGGGGGTAAGCGCAGGAAAACTGCTCGAGAGGCAAGTAAAGGTAAGTGTGAATGCAGCTGAAAACATCTAGGAGCTGGCTGACTTTGTTGAAGCGAGTGTAAAATGAACCGAGTCTATGGTGCAAAATTCGCAGGCTGGCTTGTTGGGCAATGTTTTGGCCAATAAAAAATAGCCACAATATATGGATAAAAGATAAGGCTGACACCTTTGTGATGTACATGACGGGTTTTACCAATGATGGCGGCTCTTTTCTCCAGAAAATGAACTATTTTGATACATGTTAAATTTAAAGTGTTTATCAGATATAAAGCGAGAGGCCGCATCAACAATTTAGTAGATTTAATAGTCGCGCACCCTACATACACCACATCATACTTAATGGAAAGCTTATTAGGTCTACTTTCAGATTAGGCATTATTGAAATTGCCTGTGTGGCCGAAGGTTGGTTTTTGGTGGCATTTTTAGCCAAAAAACATACATTTTTGGCAAAAAATGATTTTGAGATATTGGTATTTTTGACATCTAGATCACATGCACCATCTAGGTAAGTAGGTTTCAGAACTATAATGTGTCCCAAAAGCTCACAATAAGCTTCTAAATTTGACAAAATATACAGTAAGTATAAGGCGGATAATGGGTGAAAATAGACGTTTTTCTCAAATTCATGTTTCCTAACCACTGAAAAATAGTTAAACTTTAGCGTAGCATCAAACGTCTGTGTTTTTATCTCTAGAATTGGAGCTGAAAAATAACTTGATCTACCATTGCATTCGATAAGGTATATGTGGAACTACCAATATGAGGGGCCAAGCGTGATTTTTGGGTCATTTTAGTCAAAACATACATTTGTGGGTAAAAAATGTTTTTGAGATTTGATATTTTTGACATCTATATAACACTGGCCCCATCTATGTAAAAGGTTTCAGACTGTATTTGTCCGCAAAGCCGCACATAAGCTTCCAAGTTTACACAATCTACATAAGTATAGGCGATTTGCTGAAAATACACATTTTTCCCTCAAATTGATGTTTCTAACACCTGAAAAATAGTTAAACTTTTAGCTTAGTATTGAAAAGTCTGTGTTTCATGTTCTAAATGAGCGAAATCTTGAATCATGGGCATTCACACTTAGGTATGGGGAAAAAATGGCGGGGAAACTGCCCAATATGAGGCAAAGGTGATTTTGGGTCATTTATCAAAACATACAGTTTGGGGTAAAAATTATGTTGGAGATATTGGTATGTTGGACATATTTAGAACATGTCCCATCTATGTAATTAGGTTTCAGAACTAGATTGTGTCTCGCAGCTCACAAAAGCTGCTAACGTTGCCACAAATATATAGTAAGATAGGAAATATTGAGCGAAAATGTGCCTTTTCTTCGCAAATTTATGATTACCACAAACCTGAATAAGAGCTAACCTTTAGCTAAGCATTCAAACATTCATGTTTATGTTCGAAATTTAGCAATAATACCTGCAATACCATTCAGTATTTTGGGCCATTTTAAATCAAAACATCAATTTTGGTGGATAATGGTAACAGGCGTTTCTTTGTAATAAATGTAAAACTATAGCATGCACTTTAGAAACTTCAAAATAGCTTTTTAAGAGTACAAAATACAAAGTAAGTAATAGGTGATATTGCTGAGAAATTTGGTTTTCTCAAAATCATGTTTATGAAAGGTACTGAAGTAAAACAGAAGTTTACGCTTTTTTCAATTTCCATAATTAGGCAGTGTAAATTCTACCTACACCCCGCTAACAAGTATTGGCACTATTTGACAAATGCATAATATATTGTTGGTACATTGCTTTTTATTGAAAAGTGTTTCTCGTCTTCTGCGTAGGATGTACTGAAAGCTTACTACTTGCCATAAATAATGACCGAATACAATAAAAAAACGTGTGTATCGTGCCAAGCTGAAAAAACCCTTTGTACAATGTTTTTCTTTTGGTCTGCATGATATCCCCTTGCAATGGAAAGTGACCCCCCCCCCTTCCGGACATGTATGATGTGAAATACCTTTTTGTTAAAGATATTGTAAGATATTGTATTTTTATACGATGTTACATACTTTTAACTAAGAATTATGCGAGAAATATTACATTACTGATTATTTATTAGCATGAATCACTAAAATGTTATAAAACTGTGTAGTAAGTTGGATTTCATATCACCGTGCCAATTGGTACAGTCAAAACAGTGGGCAAACCATTTACGTCAAATTATTAGTTAAAAATATCAAAAAACTAAAAAATTTTTCTTTTTTTCTGAAGTTCTATCTCTTTCTATCTCTGAGGCATTTTTTTGTGAAATTTTCTTAGTAATTAAAATAAATGAGTGTGTTTAAATGAGCCGCAATTTTGATGGCATTTTTATGTATGGCTGTCTGTGAGTTGGTTTCCTATACCTTATATCACAGGGAGTATATGAATTATATATAATATGTCAGTTATTTAAACTGGATTTCAGAAAAAGAAAGCCATTATCGGACTAACACCAAATTGGGCCAAAAGATACACTATTTTTTAATTTAGAATGAAGATCTTCAAAAGGTGCATTCGTATTAAATGAAATTCATCTTCGAAACACATTTAAAGAGGCAAGATTTAGCATAACCTTGCTCTGAAGGAATCTTTGCTTGAAAATGATGCTCCTTTTCTAAGTATCATTAGTGAATGAGTCAGTGTTCTACTAGTAAAGGTTATTTGCAGCATGCCAACATGATGATTTATTTCCAAACAAAATTATCTTGAAAAGACAATATGACAACACAAATACGAAAAATGAAAGACAATTTACAAGGCAAACCTAAAAGAGCTCAAGGAAAAAAAAGAGATTTTGGCGAGCGGAGCGAGAATATAGGGGTTTTTTTGCCCGCAAAATTAATATTTAGTTTTTCCCAAAGGGTTCAAATTTTGGTAAAAAGTCGACTTTTGCAAGCTCCCCCCCCTTTTTGAGGAGTACATTTGGGGAAGTCCCCCTTTGGAAAAAGTAGCCCCTAAATAAATTCCTTTTATGGGCCCGGGTGTTAGGTTAAACCAAGTTACTCATCGTCTCCAACTGCATTATATACTTTGATTACCTTGTAAAGTTTTAATATAGACTTCATGTTTTTGCAAGCAAAACCGGCATGGAATATGGGCAAAATAGGTCCATGTAAATTCATGCACAAAGGACATTACGGTTCCAAGAAACAACAACAACTGACATGGCGTAGCCATTTTTTTCAGGGGGGGGCAGTGTGTGGGCACCACATATTTTGAGGGTGGGGGGGGCAGCAAGATATTAAAATTTGTTAGTTAGTAGAAGTGGCCTATGTAAATCACTAATTTTTCAGGGGGGTACAGAGTGTGGGGCAAGATTCCCCACGGGGGGGGGGCAGCTCCCCCCCCTGCCTCCCCCTCTGGCTGCCGCCACTGCAACTGACCAGGTAAGGTAACTATAACACTTTCTACTTCCACAGATTTTGATTCAATTGTAACAATTTTATCTTTGTGTACAGCCTTCATTATTCATAATAAAGGTATGTTGTTATTGGCTTTTATCCAACTGGATGTCTAGTCGGGGGGTGAGACAGTGTGAAATGCACAAAATTGACTCAAATTTTAAAAGTATTGTACCATTATTTTTGGGTCAAAAGCATACAAATTTTGTAAACTCGCACAGACTTAATAAGAAACGAAAAATCACTTTCGCTAATCCACAAAATTCATCAAACCTGCAATAACCTTGTAAACCCCTCGCCATTTACAGCCCCCGCCATGATTTTCTTAAATGAAGAGAATGATGTTAATCGTCATAAGATTCCCTGTAAATCACTTAATGTTCTGTTAAATCGTGGCATAAGATTTTGTTAATCGCACACAATCTGTTACAAGCAATCTACACTTGCACACGTTTCGCATAAATCGCGCCAACTACATCGCATCGCAGAAGAATTTTGTAATTGCACAGAGGTCTTAAAATCAACATAGGGTTTTGATTACGTCTTGAGTAATTATATAAACAAAGAAATCTTGGAGTCATTTGGAGAATTGATGACATTGGTGTTCACAAGATCATCTCAATATCGCATAAAATTTCCCAAAGAATCACATGGGTTAATTTCTTCTTCAAATCCATGTATCTTTAGATTTTCATAGACTGATCTGGCGATTTACCACTTTCCCGCATGTGACATGGGGGCGTTTTAGGCGGTGAATGACGTAGTTCTAAAATCTACTTACATAGGTACCATTATCTCAAAAATTCATAGTGTTGCCTCAGAAACACATTTTTTGACTAAATTGGCCAATTTGACATTTCAACACTAATACCAAACTAATGCCAATGGTATTTCGCTAAATTTAGAGGGCATAACACATGGATGTTTTGATGTGTAGCTAAAGTTAACTATTATTCAGCTTTTAGAAACCCCTCAATTTGAGAAAAACGTATATTTTCATTCACTCATATCGCATATATCGTAACTGTATTTTTTGTACGTTCGAAGTTTATTGTGAGCTTTCTGGGACACAATATAGATCTGAAAACTACTTAATAGCTGGGGCATATATTAGATGTCAAAAATATCAAATCTCAAAAGTCATTTTTTTTTTACAAAAATTATGTTTTTGACTAATAGGATCCACAAATTGGCTTGTTGGCTCAATTGGCAAGTTCCCCATCATACCTAATCTTAATGCAAATTGTAGCTCAAGTATGTTAGCCCTGCAATTTAGAGCATAAAAACCCAAACATTTTGAATCTAACTAGAAGTTGAAACTTTTTTTCAGGTTTTAGAAACAGGATTGAGCAAAACGTATATTTTCACACCCATATTCGCCTATAACTTGACTGTATTTTTACAACACTTTAGCAAGTCTTATCTGTGAGGCTTCTGGGATGCAATCATATTTTTGAACTCTATTTACATAGAGGGCAAGTAATAGGATGTCAAAAAGCCAATATCTCACAACCTAAGTTTTTTGCGCAAAAATGTATGTTTTTGGTAAAATGACCCAAAACCACCTTTGGGGCCGCACATTGGCAGTTCGACATCATACCTAATCTGATTGCCATTTATCTTACTTAATATATTGTCAGCTCATTGGGAGAATAAATATGCATGTTTTGAAAGCTTAGCCTAAAAGTTAACTAATTTTTTTTTTTTTTCAGGGTTTAACACATGAAATTTTAGAAAAAACTCATATTTTCCCCAATATCAACAGCCTATACTTTACTGGATATTTTACAAACTTTAGAAGCTTCTTGTGGGCTTCTGGGACCAATAGAAACATGTTCGAACCTATTACAGATGGGGCAGTTATAGATTTCAAACATACCCAGAACTCAAAATCATTTCTTTGGTAAAAAATCATGAAATTAAAAAAAAAAAAAAAAAAAAACACCTTCGGCCCACATTGGCAATATCACATCATGCCTAATCTGAAAGTAGACGTAATAAGCGTTCGCATTGATGTATGATGTAGGTGATGTATGGTGGGAGCTATTACACTCCTAAAATAACACACTTTGGGGAGTTCCAACTACTCTCCTAGAAGGACTTGGTTTGACATGCTTACAAATCATCCCGCCTCGAGTAACCCCCCAACCCCCACCCCCCCCCACCCCCAACCCCCCCCCCCCACCCCCCCCCCCCCCCCCCCCCCCCACCCCCCCCCCGATTAACCTCCTCCCCGAGTAACCCCCTACCCAGGAAAAAAACCCCTCGTCCATCAGTAAGTCCCTCCCTTTACTTTCTGCCAAACGCAGGCGCTATAAATGTAGCAAAGAGTAAGTTATTTTTTTCTGAGATATTCTTTAAAAGCAATGGAAAACAAAATTGTTTTTGGGTGAGCCTATCTAAGAAATCTTTTTCATTAGATAGGCCAATATGGGATTGTTAGGACAATACTATTTGTTGGGTCTCACTTATTACAAAAAAGAAATTATTCTCATGAAGTTCACACAGACAGGAAGAGTTTCAAATAGAACATGAAAATGGCAATTAATTTAGACTATGAGGTCTCGATAGGATTCACACCAGTAATAACATGAAAACAGGTAAGTCCAAGTCATCCCCCACTGCAAACGAGTGTTTTTTTTTTGGTGACGCCTCGCCTAAGTATACCCTACAAACTGAGAGAAATTGGCTATACCGTTGGTTGGCAAATCAATGTTTGCAGTCAATATTAAGTTAAAATCTGTAGGAATATCAAAAAGGGTTGTCATTGATAGGTTATTTTGATCCGACACACAATTTTACAACCAACCGTATTCTTACATGGAACAACCGACTGGAAAAGTGCTCTGATCTCCAGGGTCCACTGTGCATGGTAGTCTTCACGGTCCAGTCGCTCGAAAATTTTGGGGATACTACCCTAATTTCATAATTGATTGGGTAGAATATGATGATCTTCATCAGAATCTTATACTTAGGTCTGAATGTTTCATCAATTAGGAGGAAATGACGTTTCATCTCGCCCATTTTGTAACGGAACGAATGGGACTAGTATTAGTGGTGTGAACCGTTGTTAGTTCAAATGGTAAGGCGTCTCACTAGTGAAATAACGGAGGTTGCTGGTTCGACTCCGGCCAAGAGCACATGGATTTTTTCAACAGTTTTGTGTCTCTGGCCATCTCCAGGAAAAGATAATAAATCTTCATCTTGAAATTTTTCTAAGAAATATCTCTTGATGTAAAACAAGTTCTTTGTGTCGCTGCCTAAAGGCATGAAACACCTCGGATCATCTTTGTCGCCTGTCATGTTGTCTGTTGATGTCTGTTGTTGATGTATGATCTTTTTTGTTGCGGGTGTTTTTGTAGTCCTGTTGTTGCTGATGTAGTCTGGTTGTTGATGTAGTCTGTTGTTGTGAAACTTCAGTGGATTTAAACCAAACTGATCATAGTGCAGCATGTGAACCCTCATTTGTTGATAAGGTCAAAGGTCACATACCAAAGGTCAAAGGTCATGAGAGATCAGGTTTAAGATAACCTAACAAGCACCCGTTAGTTTTTGACCAACATACCGCATTCTCTGCAGGAGCAGGTCTCCCGCACTAACCTCAAGGTCAGCTTATTGAAGTTTCTTCATTGGACCCACGAAACAAGAATCTTTTTTGTGGGTCCTTATACGACTGTCCCAATAAAACCTATACATCAAAACATAGAAATTATAAAAATATAAACTGTCCATTTGCCAGTATTTTTGACTTTATTTGTTAGAACAAGAGCCTAAAGCTAAATCCTCGCTTTTATTCATCCATTTGATGACCCTAAGCGAGATATGGTCAATTGAACACAAAGGAGAAAATACCACGTGGGCCAGTTTCACCTGAGGTTCAGAAACTAAAGGTTAGAAAAACAAAAGAAAAAGGCGAAAAGGGCTAAAGAAGAGAGGGTTGAGGGAGGGGCAGGGGAGAGATGGAGCTACGGACGGGCGAGAAAAGACGGGAAGGAAGGAAAAGAGGGAGGAAGGGAGGAGGGTGGGGGCAAGGGGGCGTGTAGGCATCCTTGTGGGAGTAAAAAACAAGTTTTCAAACAAAAGAATTACTGCCCAGATCAGAGTGAATGTATTGTTCATAAATTGAATCTTTAAGATCAATATATTATTTGTCAGTGAAAGCATCGCAGATATTATTATGTTGTGGTGTAAATGAGGACTTACTCTCAGGGGGGACAATAATCATTAAATTCCTTGAAATTGGGGAATTTGACTGGTGAAACTAATTACCAATCTACAAGTCTGTTGAGGGACAAATTGTAGACAAGCGGCTCTAATGTGGAGGGACAAGTTACCCCTCCCCTATCCCCCACTGGCCTCCAAGATGCCTAGGAAGGATATGATGAAGAAACATGTTCACAACGAGCAATCAAGATGGTTTAACGGATTTGGTGTTGCCAAGGTCTCAGTTTACTTTCAAACAGGGTGGCTTTTTAGGGTTTTTAAACATGAATTTGAGAAAAACGCATATATTCACCCAATATCGCCTATACTACTTGTATATTTTACAAACTTTAGAAGCTATTGTGGGCTTCTGGGACCAATATATGTTTTCGAAACCTAATTTACATCAGATGGGGCCATGTAAATTCGATGTCAAAAATACCAATATCTCAAAAATCATTTCTTTGCCCAAAATTTATGTTTTTGCTAAAATGCCCCAAAACCACCTTCGGCCCACATTGGCAATTTTCACATCATGCCTAATCTGTAATTAGACATAATAAGCTTTCCTTGATGTAGATGTAGGTGTATGTAGGGTGGGACTATTAAAATCCTAAAATAATCCCACTTTGGTGAGTTCCACTACTCCTCCTATATAATAATTTGGGTTTTGACATGCTTTACAGCACCCCCCCCCCCCCCCGAGTAAACCCCCCCATTAAACCCCCTCCCCGATTAATCCCCCTCCCCGAGTAAATCCCCTCCCCGAGTAAGCCCCGCCCTTACTTCTCAAGGCCAGCGCTCTAGGAGCAAAGATAAGTTATTTTATTTCTGATATATGCTATAAAGCAAATGGAAACAGAAAGTGTTTTTTGGTGAGCCCTATCTAAGAATCTTCAGTAATAGCAGAATATGGATAATTTTTTTTTTTTTTTTTTTTTTTTTTTTTTTTTTTTTTTTTTTTTTTTGGACAATACTTTTGTTGCTCAACTTATTAAACAAAAGATTATTCTCATGAAGTATCCCAACATGTAAGGGAGGTTTTCAATAGACATGAAAAAAAAAAAAAAAATGCATAATTTAATAAATATGAGTCCTCTATAGATTCACACCAGGAAATAACATGAGAAACATTTAAGTCCAGCCCCCACTGCAAACGAGGTGTGGTTTTTTTGTGTGACCCTCGCCTAAGTAGACCCAAAAACTGAGAGAAATTGCTGAGACCTGGGTTGCAAAGCAGGGTGCTATCACATTAAGTATTAAATCTGTAGGATATCAAAAAAGGTTGCATGTGATATTTTATTTTGATACGACAAACCACTTTACCGTATTCTTACAGGGACACAACTTGACTGAAAAGTGCTCTGAACTCCAGGATCCATGGTGCATACTAGTCTTCATGTTCCAGTACCTCGAAAATTTCTGGGGAATAGGACTCCACCGAAGCTAATTTCATACTTGATTGGGTGGAGATATAATGATCTTCAAGCATATGGTTACTTTAAGGTCTGCGATGTTTTTCATTGAGGAGGGGGAAATGACCGTTTCATCTCGCCCATTTTGGACATGAACGAATGGTACAGTATTTTATTGGTGTGAAACCTGGGTAGTTTTAAAATGGTAAGGGCGTCGTCACTAGTAATACTGGGTTGTGGTTTCTAGTCCGGCCAAGCCACCAGGATTTTTTCACAGTTGGTGCGCTTGCCATCTCCCAGGAAAAGATTAATAAATATTCATCTTGAAATGTGTTTTTATTAGCAAATATATTCTTGATGTAAACAGTTTTTGTTCGCCTGCCTTAAAGCATGAAGACACATAGGGATCACTCACTTTGTCCACTGTCGTTGTCTGTTGATGTCTGTTGTGATGTAGTCTGTTTTGTTGCGTGTGTTTTTGTTTGTATCCTTTGTTGCTGATGTAGTCTGGTGTTGATGTCGTCCCTGGGGTGGGTTTGTTGTGAAACTTCAGTGGATTTGACACCAACTGAGTTCATAGGTGCAATGTATGATCCCTCATTTGTTGATAAGTCAACGCACATACAAAGGTCAAGGTCATAGAGATCAGGTTAATATAACTTAAAAGCACCCGGTAGTTTTTGACCACTGCCCATGGCCTCCAGGAGCAGTCTCCCTCACTAACCTCAAAGGGCAGCTATTGTTTTCTTATTGGACCCACGAATCTTTGTTTGTGGGTCTTTAGTAGACGGTACCCAATACAAACTATACAATCAAACTAAA
>JAMKCH010081150.1:0-60005 GCA_023653785.1 Ophioderma brevispina | reverse complement strand
CCTATCCTCCTTTGAAGCTCTTCCTGCAATTTCAAATATTTTTCAAATCACTGATAGGGTCTTTAACTCGGGGGACGAGGCTGTGGATCACAAAATGCCCTTTAAACAAATTCTAATCCCCCACAAGCTATTCATAACGTATTAGTCTAGAAGACAAGCCCATCCACCCTAAATACAGAACATGCACCTATGAGAGCACACCACTACCGCACTCCGGCATTTTGTGTATGGTGGGGAGTTTCTGGTAAAACCATACCAATCGATTGTAACGCAATTTTGTGTGGCATGGTGCTTAATATTGTTGATTGGTCAAATGTTAATATTAATTAAATGAATAGTGCCGACACCTGGAAGTATCAAATAAATAAATTGACTCTACAAATAATGAGGCCTTGGGAAGTACTCCGTGCGCGATATGGGCTCGGGGTTTTTACGTGTCCGGTGAAAGTGGTGCGCTATTCACAAGCCTGTAATCTCCCAGAATCTATCCTGTATCGGTATCAATTACCATGTTTTTAAAAATTTTCAATGCTTTTTTTTATAGACAATGTCTTCAAACATCAATTGATGTCACATGGGGTTTAATTTGAACTATGTTCAAGTCATTTTAGCGTGTATTTCAATGGGAGCGTTATTGGGTGGTGTGTGCGCCCATGTAGTATTGCGATTTATTCCATGTTGAAATAACGCGGTCATCACCCACATCATTAAGAACATTTGTCTAAAACAAAGCTGGTTCAAAAAAAAAAAAGAAAAAAACAGTAATGAACCAAAACAAACTTGCCGTCCCAATTTCCCTCCCCAAACCCAACCCCCTCACCCCAAACTCCCCAACCCCTTCCAAACCCAACCCACACAACCCACCCAATCTCAACAACCACCACTCCCCTCACTTAGTAAACAATGTTTAAATCCTAAACATGTCAAGTGTGCATGGCTACGGTCTTAGTAGCAATTAAACATGTTTTAGCAGAAGGGTTCAATTGCTAAAACACTTTTTGCTTGTATATTGTTTTGGCATACTTCGCCAGATCAGGACCCGTGGCTGTAAGAACAAATGGAAATGGACAAAGGATTGATTACAACAGCTTCCAATAAATATTGAGGTCAATGCCTGAAACCCTGAGATTGAATTACAGAGCTTTCAGTTAATATTTCAAAACCGAACGTGTATGGACTAGATGCATCGACAGATGAAGCCTGATGTGACACGGTTGGCAATGCACTTAATTGTGGTTTCATAGTATACCATAGAGGATTTATCATTACAGGCGGTCCATCCAGGTTTCATGTATCACCTGCCATGGGTTTCACAATCACTCCTGCTTTCATGACCCCCGATGACCTTGTCGTGACTTTAAAATTTTCGCATCAAAAATGACACTACCCTCCAAGTTTCATCCCTACTCAATGTTTACAACAAACCATTTTGACCTCAATTTTTACCTTGAATGACCTTGAATGACCTTGATGACCTTTGATCCACTAACCATAGAAACTCGGTCCTTCGGACAGTCAAGGTGCCACACGCCCACCAAGTTTCAACTGGATTTTCTGCGACCCTCGGTCTCTGAGAACATCGACATGTCCAACAGACCACCATTTTAATAATAGAATTAAATAGTAGAAACTCTAGTTTTAGAAAAAAAATGTGATATTACTAAAAAACAAAAGTTGTTCTTTCCAGGTAGCAATTTGTTGTGTATGGAACTGATATTTGTCATGTGGGTGGGAACGACAGTCTGAGGGTTGGTATTAGCTTTTGAAGTACCCTAGATGAAAGGTCATCTAGAGGTCAATTTGCTTAGAACAACCAAATTTGGCCAAAAGGACTCTCTTGACCTGATGAGCACATAACAATGTTGAGGTCAACAGTCGCACACACAGGTCAAAGGACATACACAGGGGAAACTGCACTAGTACTTTAATCTATTTGTTTCCTCTCAGATCTTTCTGTAGTTTGTTAGAAATTGTTGAAGGGCCATGGTCCAATCACTAATAGCCTCGTTCCCTGAACCATAGATTTTACCGGAAATAGTCAAAATTTGGGTATCTGAAGAAAGGTACTATTTTTCTCATTTACCCTGTGAAATCTTAGGGCTAAAGGATGTTTTTAAACATTTTGAACTATCTAAAAACTTTATCTAAATATGTTTAATATATAAACACCTTATATCTAAATATGTTTAAAATTTAAACATGTTTAGGCATATGATGGTAGACATGTTTTTAAGCATTTGACCCCAAGTGTTTAGAGATTTGATATAAATGCTGTTTTTACAATGTGTATGTGTTTCCATTTACAAACAATGCTAAGACTGCCACTGAAAAAAAATCACTTCATTTTGATTTAGGAAATGTGTCGTCCTTGGCTGGCATTATACAACTGATAATAGCAGAGGGAACAAGTCAAATTAAGGCATGATTGATAGGCAACATTAAGATATTTACTGTCATTTTCCATTTTTTCCACCATTTTTGATGGCCTTGATGCAGATCAAGTCCTATCCATCAGACTGTAAGCTACAATATGCTTATCTTCCAGGTGCACAGTTCAGTGGGTTGTACTTGTACATGTATTGACATGAACTGAACTTTTGTGTTCTGGGTATTAAACATCATACCCAAACACCAGGGGGTTTATTTTCTAGATACAGTGTTGAATGAAAGCTGCTTAACTGTGCCATGAGAATTGAGACTTACTGGCTCAGTGTGTCAATTTGGTTGTCATGTTAAAATGTCAAACATGACAAGTTGTTCGTGCAAGGTTGAGTTTAATGTAAATATCATGAAATCTTGGCATGTGCATTGCCTGATGAATATGGTTTTCTATTAACTGATTAGATGCATTGTAACTATCATTTTTACACTCTTGAGGTTCTGGACTGAGTTTGTAAGATTTGAAAGATATTTAAGATAATAATTCAGAACAATGTACAGTATAGGCGCCTACTTTTAAGTTTAGTTAAGTTTCTTTTGCATTTGCAGTGTTTCGAAGGAAATCTCATATCTTATTCCAACACACACGCAATGGAGATTCAATTGTGTATTGCAATCAGTGGCAGCACCAGACTTCATTTTCTGGAGGGTCGAAAGTGAATTTTTTTTTTTGGAAAAAGTGAAATTCGGGGGAGGCGGGAACTTTGAGATTAACAAATTTTGGCCCCAAATCGCTGATTTTAGGGGGGGAACTGGGGGAAAGAAAAAATAGGGGGCCAAAAAAACCTTGCTGCACCGCCACTGATTGCATTGAGTGTCTGTATGAACAGAAACAACCCATCATTGACTATAAATATGCATCAGTTTTACCTTTTTAGGTTGCTGTCAGTCATCACCAGCAGAGAATGTTAGGGATATGCAAGTTTTACTTGCTGTATTTTAACATTTTCTGATTTAGCCAATTATTGATAGTGCTATTATGTGTATACATTATACAAATATATACTGCCTCTGGTTAAAACTATGAGCCTGAGGTGACATCAAGTAGGCCCCCGAAGGAAAATAGTAGGCCTGCTTGATGTCACCGAGGGATCATAGTTTTAAGCCAGAGGCTTGAATAAAGGCAGTATATATTTGTTTTATATACTTCATTAATAAATTTCCATAATTTTCCTCTTTCAATGCTCAATGCAAGGTCGCCTTTAGACTACAGCGAGGTTCACAACCTCAAGTACTATTTACGTCTGTAAAATATTACTTTCGCTGCGTTACGTCCAAGCCAGATACTATTTACAGCTTGGAGTTACTATTTAGGGCCCGGAGGTACTATTTACAGATGGAAATAGTAACCTTGCACACGTCTTCATCAAAATAGTGAAACTATTTCAAATCAAGTGAGAGACCTTTATTTAACCAATTAACAAGCTCAAATTTATTAATGCAGTATATAACATCATTTGTATCTTCATTTCATCCTTCTTGAGTCAGCACATAGTAATAGTGGTAGTTGACAACACCCACTGTTTTCAGAACCTTCAAAGACACCCACTACAAATCAATCAGACACTCTCTTGCACTTTCATCACATTTCAGAATATTTTCAGTCTAAATATAACCACTTACTGACTGTATAGGATGCTAAATATTATGAATGATCATGTTTGCATCTAAGACCAAATATTGAAGAAGAAAAATACTTGTGTTGACCGTGTCAAGGAATGTCTATACGTTGGTCCTTGTTTAAACATAAACTTGAAAGGAATTTCCTCTATATCATAGTGCAAATTTTAAAGGGACATTCAAAGATTTAGTGGTGATCAAAACTTCCGTTTTGTTCGTAGTGTTGTGGAGGATCACAAAATAAACCTTTGCTGAAATTTGCAATTGATTATATCGCTAAATTTTAAAGGGGCATTTTGTGATCCACAGTCTCACCCCTCCCCCTTGCTTAAAACAGTTGAGATTTTAACATCATCTGAACCGTTAGCCTAAGTAGTATATGTGCCTATCTTACTTGCAAATTTGATCTACTCTTGAAGAAATTTGTAATCTTGTATTTTCTGTCCGTAAACGGACAGAAATTACAACACGGTGGCCTATGGGGCAACGTGATACAAACATTTCGGCATAACATCAAAACACACGGTCAGATTCAACTGAAATTTTGGAAATAACCTAATATCTAGTAAACCTTAAACCAAAACTGAGGTGCTAGGATCACAAATGTACCTTTAATTGTACAAGTATATTTAGAGAATAAAAGATAGGATTTGTTGTTTTGCCTATCTAATATCGTGTCATATTGGTTTTTTTTTTTTTTTTTTTTTATCATAGTGCAAATTTTAAAGGGACATTCAAAGATTTAGTGGTGATCAAAACTTCCGTTTTGCTCGTAGTGTTGTGGAGGATCACAAAATAAACCTTTGCTGAAATTTGCAATTGATTATATCGCTAAATTTTAAAGGGGCATTTTGTGATCCACAGTCTCACCCCTCCCCCTTGCTTAAAACAGTTGAGATTTTAACATCATCTGAACCGTTAGCCTAAGTATATAGTATATGTGCCTATCTTACTTGCAAATTTGATCTACTCTTGAAGAAATTTGTAATCTTGTATTTTCTGTCCGTAAACGGACAGAAATTACAACACGGTGGCCTATGGGGCAACGTGATACAAACATTTCGGCATAACATCAAAACACACGGTCAGATTCAACTGAAATTTTGGAAATAACCTAATATCTAGTAAACCTTAAACCAAAACTGAGGTGCTAGGATCACAAATGTACTTTAATTGTACAAGTATATTTGTAGAGTTCATATTTCATTTTCATTATAAAAAAAAAGATGGTTGAATTATGTAGAGAATTAAAATTTTACTACGTTGAATTTGGACACAAGATGGTTTATTTGGTAATTATAGGGTTTAGAACTCGAGTGGGATGAGTCCATTTTTTAAAAGTGGGGAGTAAAAGACCGAGTAATGAGGGGCAAAAGCCGAAGAAAATTAGTGGATGGTAAGTATAGTTCGCTCATGGAAAGGTGTTTCCCATTAAGCAACCATACCTTCACTTAGTTAGGGTATGGTACATGCAGAAGCTGGCTTTGTAAAAAATGAGAGCGAAACTTCCCACAAAATATCTTAATACACCTTTAAAGCAATGGTAATCAAATGTTTGGAAGAAGTCCAATTGAGATGAAAACGTGTTGGTTAGCAAATTACAGCGTTCCACCAAAAGTATATGTTGTCTGCCGTTGCAGTTTGTAAATGGGGGAAAAAGGTCATATGAGGTCACCAATATGTGAGTCACTACCCAAGGACAATGCTACCAAGTGTCATGAAAATGTGTGCACATAGTGTGCGAAACAGCGGGCAATTATGTTTAGGGTTTACAATTTGTCCCAGATAGATGAGACAGACCCACAGACAGACAAGGTAACAGGGGTATACTTGTGTGATTTTCTTTTGTTAAAATTAGACTACACAAGTAGACAAAAATTAGACACAAAAGCCACGATTGGAAGAAAAGCAAAACTAAGAAATGGAGTCACACAAATATAATATAAAATAATACACTGGCTTGATAAAGCGCCAGCCATTTCTTCAAGAAGCACGTGCTGTGCCCGCCTAGATACACTGACCATCAGGAAATGTCCCAGGATCATATCTTCACATAGGTCGGCAGCCGGCCAAGCAAACAATCCTATCAACACTTAAATTGTAACATTCACCCTAATAGCTACCGAATATGCTTGGGTCGACGAGGCAAGTGAGGTAAAGTGCCTTGCCCAAGTACAAAACACATGGCCGCAGCGGGGCTCGAACCCCCCCCCCCCCATAACCATAACACATGGTATCACACACACAGAAGCTCACAGACACACTACCAACGCAATCCCTGTGTGTCACTTGCTTTGCAGACGACGCAAAAATTTAAGTATAGCAACAGGGCGCATCTAATGGTGTTGTGAAGTATTTCCAATATTTATTCGTTAATAAAAATGATGATCATATGAAACTAAAATTTGGGGCATTTTAACCAAATGTTAAGTCTGCCTTTGATTAAAGAGCCGCTTGAATCAAAACCCTTAAAAGGTAATTCATAGGAGGGCGATTTGATTGGATTTGAATAATACATGCGATGGTGAATACAGGAGTATTATGGCACTAAAAATTTGCTCTTCTATATTTATTTCCCCACTGATTCAAGATTTGCCTGTAGGACTCTGTGTGGATATTGAACTATAAAAATATTAACTGTTGACTGCAATTGGTCACAATATAACCAGGGGGTAAAAGATAATGGATAAATCATATTTCACCAAGAGTTTATTAACCTATTTTTTCATCGCAACATTAACCCCCTGGGCTCTACCGCCTATGATATAATCGTCCGATTGGCTCATTACAGGAGTCAACATGAGATAGCCCTATGAGTCAGTAACCATACAAAAAATTGTTGCTTCGCTACACTGTTAGCACGGTTGGGTAAAATTTTACCCAACTTGTACCCACCCGTGGGTGCACTCATGAACAACCCCATTGTTGGGTAAATGTGTTACCCAACATGGTTGGGTAAAAGTTACCCAAAACTAGGGTAAAAAAACAACCATTTTATTGGGCAAAATAATTTTACCCAATTTTATGGGGTAAGTATGTTACCACATAATTGGGAAAAGTTTATCCACTTGTGGGCAGGGTATGCTTTTACCCAATATATTGGTTAATGAGTAATATTCAAGGGTCTTGGAATTTATTTTACCAACATCATTGTGTAAATTTTATCCACTTTTTGGGCAGTGTATTGTTGGGGCAGTGTATTGCTATTTACCCAATGATATTGGGTAATATTCAAGGGCATTGGGTATTTATTTGACACATAATTGGGTAAAGGTAGACACTTGTTGGGCAGTGTATTGCGTTACTCAAGGGTATTGTAATTGACGGCTTTTGAGGTAAGATCACACTTTATAATCATATAGATAAAATTAAATGTGGATCTTTGGTTACTAAGATAAGTTATTTGTTTTGTGTGCTGGTATTTTGCGACAGTAGTAAAGGCTGTTATGATAAAATTGGATCTATTGTGCCCAATATTAAGTGTCTTGCTTTGAGTTTAAACTATTGGGCTCGACTTTGTCTGTCATGTCATGGACGACAGACAGATCAACGAGCTAGTACTGGCATGCATGCATGGTGCATATATGTGACGGGTTATTACAAGGAATAGGCACAGCATAGTGACATGTGTCTTGACACTGAACGGCTTGTAAAAGCTTACGCTTTACCAACAGCCTTTACTGTCGGCAAACACAAAACAAGTTAGTACAAGATCCACATGTAATTTTATCCTATATGATTATAAACGTGTGATCTTACCTGTAAAAGCGTCAATTATAGATCTTCCAGTCCCCACTGCAAACCTCTCGCTACTGATCCTCCATGATCAATGATGATGCCCAAACTTCAGACGATGTTCAATTGGTTGCAAATACGTAAGTGATATTTTTACCCAACTATTGGTAAAATACATGCAACGGCGGGAAAATGAAAGTATACCGGGAAATGACACCGGTAAGTTACCCAACAAGTGGTAATGTAATCCGTGCAAATAATGATATTTTGTTTACCCAACTTTAAGATAAATACATGAAGCGGCGGGAAACTAAAGTAACTGGGAAAGTACCGTGTTATGGTAATGAGTGGGGAACATTATCATTCATTAAAAAAAATTCTCTGAGAAAATTCTGTAGGCCCAGTTGTCTTTCTGTTTTCTTTCTAGTTTCGTTCTTTCTTTGTCCTTGTCAACAGGAAGGAATGTTATATTTAGTTTATTGCGCATAATTGGTTGTTCGATTATGCATTATATTGCTATTTAACTATTTATCTTTTATCATATTAAGTTTTGTATTATTTGTAGAGTTTGTTATTTTTTGTCAACCCTTAGATCATCAGTTAAATCATTTTCATAGTTCTTTGTATGGCCTTGTGCCTTCTAAATTGGTAATAAATATAGGCTATTATGATTAGATACTTGTATATTCATAATATTGATATAATTAGTTAATATAACTAGGCCTAATAGAATAATAATTAATATGATAACAAAACTAAATGATTAAGTAATATAAAAATATTAAATATATATTAAAAAGAATTTAGAAAATACATAATTCAGAATGAAGTGATATTTAAATCATATATGTTTATTTATTTGTTATTTACAGTTCATTTACATGTATATTCAAGTTTGAATCAACCATCATTACCATGCATATGATGCCATGCATGTTTATGATGCATATTAATAATTATATCATTTTCCTGGATTGTTAATTTAATAGGTTTAAATGTGGTCCCTGATACACACTTTAATAGGTTAAAACTATTTGGATGCAGATTAGCACATTACCAACCAAATGGTACATTCACAATTTACCAAACTTGCGTTTATTTCCCAAGGTTGGGCAAAATGTGCCCAACTGTGTTTTTTACCCCCGAACATTTTACCCACCGTTCTAACAGTGATATCTCCCTGTTATTTACCTTGTCTACCATACTATTTTTACAATACTCTGATTTGATCATTACATGATACTACTTTCCACATACCCAATCAAATAGTGCTTAGATGCCGATCTGTGGGCAGGTACGTACATGTAGTGCAAGGTGGTTAAAGGTACAATCAGTGATTCGTAAATAGGCAATTTTACTCTCATCGTACAATGTTCCCACATTCCTGAGGTTGCGGACCCAAAAATTCTTATTCCACATCTTTAAAGCTTCTTACCCAAACTTTGAGAATAGAATTATCATTTATAACCCTACTATTTCAAGAACTTGGTAAACGGAAAGGACAGCCAATTTGAGAATTTCTCAGCATATTCTTTTTCACACCACCTGGAACTATGCCTGTAGAGATTAAAGAATCATACTAAAGTCCTGTCTATTCACTACTCATTTTTTATAATAGAATTGCCAAAGTCATTGTGATGCGGACTTTTTCTTTGATTGAATTGTTATTTTCATATATTTGTCTTCAGCTGTCGGGTCAATAACATACTGATGCCGGATTCCTAAGATGATAATCAAAATCAGAATAATTTTCCCCTGAGTTGTAGTTGTTCTGGATGCAAGCGTTTGGTCTATTTGCACAAAATCATTAAAATAAAAAAAAAAAAAAAACGACTTGCTCTATCCTTAAAGTCAGTAATATGTGTATCCTTTCTGTTTTTGTAGGCACAGCAATAAGCATCTGGGACGGCAGACCACGTAGCAATCTGACTGTGCATTGTATGTGTCAATAAAATGTTAAGTTTTTTTTTTTTTTTTTTTTTTAAAATTTTGATGAGGTCAAGGTCACTGCCAATGTCAAGGTCACATGCCAGGTCAAAGGTCGAGTGAGTTGCAAGTTGAAAGAATAGGCTTAAAATGTAAAATTGACCTCCATTGAAAAGTTGAGTGACAGGAGGAGATTTTTTGGATACAAATTTCTCTCAATGCATTTGATCAGGGTAGATCACCTACCAAGAATGTTTCGAAGGTTTATTGGACAAACAAGCAAAAAAGAAAATGGCCAAACATCTGTTGTTTGTGAACTGCCTGCTATCAGAATCATCTATATAGAAAGCCATGCTTTGATTTTCTGTCATGCATGACAGACAATACTAAATCATCATTTATTACATATAGACAAAACTTCAGGTAAGCATTCCAAATATGCCAAAAACCTGGTGCAAAAAAAATGAGCGGTACTTCTCTCTGAGAAATGTCCTAATGTCTCTTAGTCATCGTGCAACAGGCCTCCCTCATTTGTTGGATGGGTCAAAGAAAAAGTCATGTGTCAAGGTCAAAGGGTCATATAAACTCAAGTTGTAAGCTGTGGCCCACAGCTTATTTCTTTGAATATAGCCAAAGTCGCCGAAAGATGAGAACTGCCAAAATTCTAGTTAATTTACTATGAGAAAGTTTCCTAATACCTATACTTCATAAGTTTTGTGCATAACGTTTCATTGGGATTTAAATTTGCTATGAAAATATTGACACTTGGATTTTCTTTGTTTCATTGTCCCATTAGCAATTGAAACTAAAATATTTAAACTTACTCAGAAAATTTTATTGGAATGTTAAATTCAATTAGTTGGAATTTCCAGCTTTGGTTTTATTTGGGTCTCCTGTAGGAACTAGGGACAGAACAGAACATAAAGATGAGAAACACCATCTCTTATAGTGAACAAACTATAGCCAATTTTCATGTGCAATAAAGGTCATGCTTTAATGTATCTCTATTAGACCATGGGACGTGGACCAAATAACCAACTGTATAACAAATTCTGGATCCCCATCTGGGGCGTAAGGGAAAACCAAGTGTAAATTCTAATAAATGATTTACGATCACATAACTGTCTGTTTCCGCGCCACATAAAATGGCAATTTTCTTAAAAATATATAAAATGTCACCTCAATTTCTTTTTCCCAATATCAGAGACAATGGATATATTATAGACTTCAGCTAACCATGAGACCTAAAGATATTAAATGGGCCGGGTATGTAGGGCCATTGTTATAGCCAGGTGTACCACCTCCACGATTCGGGTTGAAGTGACAAATAACCGTCCTCTCTCACAAGAACTAACCAGTGATATTAGTAATATAGAGTCGTGCACTAAATTTTCTTCTGAAAACGCGGTAATTGAATAGAAATGAAGAAATTAAGCAAAAGTACGGATTGGTTTGCCACAAAGTTGTTAGCGTCAAGCTTGCCCAGACAACATTCTCTATGAGGTTTGGTCATGTTTCTTCTTTTTAATAAATGATGAAAAATATGGCCAAGTTATTGAATACGCACTATAGAAGATCAAGATTTGTTGATCTGTGAATGAGGTTAAAGTATTTTGTCGGAAAAGTACTCAGTAAATTGGAGAGCGAACAGCTGAAATCTATTAAGCTGCGCGACAATATAATAATGGTCTGCACTCCCAGATGAAAGGGAATTCAGTGTTTTTCTACACAGCATACCGGGCCGGTGATGAATATCTTTAACTCCTTGTTGTGAAGTCTGTGATCCACTAGTCACTGATATAGAGCTCCCTGAAATTGAAAGTGACATTTTCTTCTATTTTCAAGAAAATGTTTTTTTTTTTTTTTTTTTTTATTATTATTTATGCCATTGTATTTGTGGGAACAGACGTATCGGATTTATTAATAATTAATATGAATTTACACTTGGTTTTCCCCTAGCCCCCGATGGAGACTACAAACAACACATAGAAGGACATGTCCCATAGACTATATGTTAAACCTGTTAGTTTGACAACATGAAAGCCTGCATTAATGATGTTGTCTTTTAAATTGTTGTAGTGTTTTATATTACTGGCTGTCTGCTATAAAAAAAAAAACACTCTGTTTTTTTTTTATGCTTGTCCTTCCTAGAGCAAGGAATTAAAAGCCTGATACTCAGCGTTTCTAGAGCTTAGAATGGTTAAAATCTAGTATTGTCTAAATCCGGTCATATGAACAAGTAGGCAAAAATTTGTAAATATATGTACACGGCCCATTTCTTCATGTAGTTAACACACAGCTACGAACGAGTAGGAAATGGAAAGTTAACCTACCCACTAGACGCATACACTCGCCGGCCAGGATTACGTGTATTTTTGCCAGCTAGACGGATAATGTACACAGAGCGGCTGTCTTCCCCGTCGTGATGTGCTACGTGGTACACCGGGTTTCAGCGGGCGCGGTATTGCTAATGGCCAATTTTGTTTTGAGAATTTTTGGCGTATATTTGCATTTTTTATTAAATGTGCGGTATACGGGGGAATTTGATGATGCCCGATTTGAATTTCGAAGGATTTTCCTAACAAACGTTCAAAAAATGCTAACAGAGAACCAAGTGTATAGCGCCTCATTTCATGACATTTTTCTCCACTCTCCGAAATGGCGTCGTGGCAACCGCGGAGTAGCTACGTTGTAGCTACGTGTCTACTCCGGTAGTATCTACTCAAAAATCCACCTTCTTTCCGCCTAGTGGGCCAATTACAGGGTAGCCATTGGGTAGGGTACAGCAGAGTAACCAATTACTGTATACCTAATAATTGATGTACTTTGCGAGCCCTATCTTGCAGCTACTACATTTCTTTTTTTGTTTCTTTTTTTTGTTTTTAGCCTCGCAATTACCCAGTGTGTTACTGTGCCAGTAGCTGCAGTGGCTAGACATAGTGTAGCTGCCTATCGGCTACCACGTGAGTAAGAAAATGGCAGTGTAATGTTAAACTGCTCAACTAAATTTGTTCACTATTTGTGCCTTTTGGACTTCATGGACAGTAGCATACCAGGCAGGCAGCACATTTACCCCAGACGCGTCTGACCGGGAAAATCAACTAAAGGGACAGGAGGAGATTTTTTTGAAGATACAAATTTCTCTCAATTTGACTTGATCACTTGTAAAAAAACCTATCCAGAACGTTTCAATGGTTATTGCACAAACAAGGAAGAGAAAACAAAAAAAAAAATATGTTTTGAACTTGCTGCTATCGTAAAATGTCCCCATAGGAAAAAGCCTGTTTGATTTTCTTACGTGCATGACAGAAAATGCAAAGAAAAAAACAAGTTTGCTCCGAAGACCGAGCGCATTTTGATTTAAATTGGTCTTTTAGCGCATTTTTTTTTAGGTTTTTGCCTGACTTGAATTTTTTTTTAATTTAAAAAAATGAAAATTGCGCCACAAATCAGCGGAAAAAAATGAAGAGGGTCCAAAATGATTTTTGTCTTAAATCCTACACTTTTGCATTAGCATCTTTAAATAAATAAAAAAAAAAACATTTTGCATTTGCATTTTTCACATTTCTTCTGAGACAAAACTTGTTTTGGGGGGGCCAAATTATCTCAGAATATCTTATTACATAACACGCATGTTGTTTATTCACTTCAGTTGTGATTAATACTTGATAAGCATTGTGGCATATAATTATAGATTCACCTAACGGTTTAGCCCCCTTTTTTTTTATGTATTGAAAAACGGGTACTGGTAAATAACGGTGCAAGTTATGCGCCATCTTCTAGTGAACAAAATATAGCAAATTTGCATGTTCAATCAGGTCATGCTTTAATGATCCTCTATTAGACCATGGGACGTGGACCAAATAACCAACTGGATAACAAATTCTGTAGTCCCCATCTGGGGGGTAAGGGAAAAAACCAAGGTAAATTATAATAAAGTATTAAAGATAAACATAAACGGTCTGTTCCCGCCCATTTAAAAACTGGCACATTTTCTAAAACAAATCTATAAAATGTCCCTCCTTCAATTTCTTTTTCCCAATATCAGAGACAATGGATAATTATATAGACTTCAGCTAACCATGAACTAAAGATATTACAATGGGCGGGTATGTAGGGCCATTGTTATATAGCCAGGTGTTACCACCTCCACGATTGGGTTGAGTGACAAAACCCGTCCTCTCCTCACAATAACTAACCAGTTTGTATATTAAATATAGGGTCGTTGACACTAAATTTTTTCGAAAACGCGCTGGTTGTGTAGGTTAATAATTGAATAGAAATTGAGCTAAGCAAATCGTTACGGATTTTGGTTCTGCACAAGTTGTTAGGTCAAAGCTTGCCCAGCAACATTCTTCATTGTGTTTGTTTCATGTTTCTTCTTTTCGAATTAAATGATGAAAAAAAATATGGCAAGTTTAATTGAAATACGGCACTATAGAAGCTCAATATTTGTTTATCTGTGAATGGGTTAAGTTATTTTGTCCTGAAACGTACTCAGTCTAAATTGGAAAGCGGTAACAGCTGAAATCTCTTTCAGCTGCCGCGAACAATTTTAACAATGTCCTGCACTCCCCGATGAAAGGGAATTGAAGTGTTTTTCTACCGCATACCGGGCCGGTGATTGAATATCTGTAACTCCATTGTTTGCTGAAGTCTATATTCCACTGTCACTGATATTGAGGAAAATGAAATTGAAGTGGACATTTTCTTCTTTTCAAGAAATGTGCCAGAGTTTTATTTGGGGAAACCAGACGATATATGATTTTAATTAATTAATTATGAATTTAGACCTGGTTTTTCCCCTAGCCCCCCGAGATGGACACCAAAACAAACAGCATAGAAGGACATGTCCCATCGACGATTGGTAAACACGTTTCTAGTTTGCAACATGAAAGCTGCATTATGATGTTTCTTTAAAATTGTTTAGTGTTTTATATTACTGTGCCTGTCTGCCTATAAAAAAAAAACACTCTGTTTTGTTTTTATGCTTTTCCTCTCCTAGAGCAGGAATTAAAAGCCCTTACTCAGCTTTTCTAAGAGCTTAGAATGTTAAATCTTTAGTAGTGTCTAAATCCGGTCATATGAACAAGTAGGCCAAAAATTAGTAATATATATAAACGGCCAATTTCTTCATGGTATATAGTTACCACACAGCTACTACCGAGTAGACAAGGATTACCTACCCCACTAGACGTACACTCGCCGGCCAGGATTCCGTGTATTTTGCAGAATAGACGGATAATGGACACAGAGCGGCTGTTCTCCCCCGTCGTGGTAGTAGCTACGTGGTTACACGTGGTTTCAGACGGGCGCGGTTAGTCTCATGGTCCAATTTGTTTTTTAGTATTATTTTTGGCGTTATATTTTGCATTTTTTATTACATGTGAGGGTATAGGGGGTTTGGGATGCCCGATTTGATTTCGTAAGATTTTCTAAAAAACGTTCAAAAATGCTAAACAGATAAAACACAAGTGTTTAGCGCCCTCATTTCATGACATTTTAATCACTTCTAAAAATGGCGGTCGTGGCAACCGCGGAGTAGCTAAGTGGTGCTGCGTTGTCTACTCCGGTCTGTCTACTCAACATCCACCCTCTCTATTCGCCTAGTGGGCAATTACAGAGTAGGCATTAGGGTAGGTACAGCGAGTAACCATTCCTGTATACCTAATAATTGTGTACTTGGAAAGCCCTACTTGCAGCTACTGCTCGCAATTAGCCCCAGGTGTACTGTGCAGTAGCTGCCGTGTTAGACATTAGTGGAGCTGCCGTATAGGCTACCACGTGAGTAAGAAAAAAAGGCCGTTGTAATGTTAAAAATGTTAACTAAATTTTGTTTATATTTGGGCCTTTGGACTCAGGACAGTAGCATACAGGCAGCAGCACATGTACCCCAGAGAGTCTGACCGGGGGAAAATCAATTAAAGGGACAGGAGGAAGATGTTTTTGAAGATACAAATTTTTCTCAAATTTGCACTTGATCACTTGCTAAAGAAAAAACCTATCCAGAACGTTTCAATGGTTATTGCCACAAACAAGTAAGGAAAACAAAAAAAAAAAGAGGGGCGGGAACTGGATCGTTTCACCATCCCTATTGTTCTTATCTTTTCGCCTGCTAGCGTAAATGTCACCATTAGAAAAAGCATGATTGATTTCTATCGTGCATGACAGAAACAGCAAATGGACAAAAAACAGTTTGTCTCAGAAGCCGCGCGGCATTTTGTTTAAAATTGGTCTTTTAGACCATTGTGTTTTAGGTTTGCTCACTTGAATTTTTTTTAATTTAAAAAAAATGGAAAATTTGGCCAACAAATCAGCGGAAAAAATGAGAAGTGTCAAAAATGATTTTTGTTTAAACCTACATTTTTGCATTAGCATCTGCAATAATAAAAAAAATAAAACATTTTGCATTTGCATTTTTCACTTTCTGAGCAAACTTGTTTTGGGGGGCCAAATTATCATCAGAATTGATCTTATTACATAAACACGGCATATGTGGTTTATCACTTCAGTTGTGTTGTGATTAATAAAATGATAAAGCATGTGCCTGAATATAGATTCACCCTAACTGTTTAGCATTTTTTTTTTATGTTATCTAAATACTTGGTACTGGTAATAACGGTCATTATGCCACTCAACCAAACTTCATAAAGTCAGAAAGTTTTGAGAGGCTAGAATGTTTTTTGTACTTGCAAATGCACTTACGTTGACTTGAGATGCTTCAGTAGCATCTAGAATTAGTTTTCTTCTCTCTTCTATCATACTACATGTGTCAATTATACGTAGCGTGGAATTTTAATCTCGATTTTAATTTCCACTCATTGAGCATGCCCCTCATTCAATTCCCCATACCTTCGAAAAGTACTAGATGTGACACGATTGGTTGAATCTAGTATAGTATCACCTGTTTTTGGTTGGTTTTCAGATTACCTGACTTTTTTCTAAAGTACTTCTTGTTTGAAGAACAGTTTGTTTGCGATTACCCAGTTAATTGAACTTGGTCTGGCCGGGGCTTATGCTTACATACACCCACCCACCAAGTTGTGTGAAGTGGAACGGTCCCACTACATCTGAGAATAACAATTCCCTTAAAAAGAATTGCACGGTCAATCGTTAATGAATCATGTTTTTTGGCAGGTTGTAATTTTGTGTCCATCTAGTCTTTATTGGTAGTTCGTAAAATGGTTGAATGATTTTGGTGTATATTGGCAATATTTTTGAAGGAATGCAAGGCAGGAGTTGCAAGAATAAAGAAGCGGATAGGTTTATAGTTTTCATAGACGTGGTTTATTTCTATATGATGTTGTACAATAATACGATGAATTTATAACCATGAAGTGGTCATTTGTTGATACAATGGTTAACATAACTACAGCTATTCATTGGATTCACTTTAAGGTAAAACATGAGGGTATAAACAAGTTTAGTAGATACACTTGTAATGGAGGATTGTCCAGGCCTCCTATACTCTAGTATATGTGTTTGAAGTTGTGTAAGTGAAAACTAGGCACAGTGTATTTAATAAATAAATACTACAGGAAGTACCACAATGCGGACTAGTATAAATGATATACTTAATATTACAAAATTTACGTGTAAAAATAAGATTCTGGCAGTATACAAATGAAAGTGCAATTGCAAAAAATAAATATACAGAAGATAACGAATATATGCTTTTTACAGTATAAACTGGGAGGAAGGTTACTGGATGGATGTGGTATAAGAGATGCTATTTATCCCAGAGGGTTGTTTTGAAGTCTATACACAATGCTTAGTTAGCAAATAATATTTCAATGAGGGTATAATTTTTCAAGAAATCTATTTTTGACTCACAAGAAATTTTGAACCGTTAATACTCATTTATTGTTATTTAGGTGCTAGTTTTAAAGGCTGAATCAGAGATTGCGAAATAATGGTGGGTTTAGTAATAAAAATTAATCCATTACGATCGAGCTAAGCCACTTAAACTGCTAATTCCAAAGTAGAGATGGATTGGATATTTTGTTTGCATGCAGAGTAAGCATATGTACAGTATACCAGGTAACTGATATTGGTTTAACAAAATGTGGAATCCAGAAGTATAAAAGTTGTTGATGTTTGAAATGAAGGACTTTGATTGAAGCTTAGCTTTTAAACAGTGACCAGTAGCATGATGGAGAAGCATTATGTAAAATTCCAAAACCTGATTTGTTGAGAATGAGAGTGGCGCCCTCATTGGGAAATCTTTGAGTCGGCCTTTAAGGTTTCTAGCATGGGTATGAGTTTTGGTGGTATTAATTTAAACGTAAGTTATGATGTGTTAAGTTTAAGTGAAAAAAACATTGATATCTACCAGTTTATACAAATGATAAAGACACAGTGCAATAGTAACCTTTAATATACAAGATATTATATTGTTACAAATGGAAGTGGAACAGACACATAGCATATACAAGTTGAAGGTGTAAAAATAAATAGAAAATAAGTTATATTTACAGTATGTCTTCCAGTATAAACCAGGGAAAACTTGAGGGAGGGAATGCTTAAAATGTACTATATGTGCGTAAGAGGTAGATTATTGTAAAATCAGGTCTTGAAAAACTTCAGAAAACTTGAGAAACAATAACAGCAATGTATACATGCGCGTCTCGTATCTTTAGAAACTTCAGAAACAATGACGTTAGGTAGGTGTTGAAAGAATTGCGTATATCAGGCATCCAAGGACATTCACGCCAAAAACTATAAACAAAAAACATAAAAAGGAGACAGAAGGACAACAGAAAAAGGATAATATGACATTAAGTAAGGCCGGGATGAACAATTATTCAAGCATGCTGTGAGAGCTACATGTATTAAAGCAAAAGGTTACCCAGTTAACATGTTTATGGGATTTAAAACTTAAATCTCAACTTTACATTGCTTAACAAAAAAGACAACCTCCGTAAATGGTGGGTGTGATCCCCCAAGAAGGGATTTCAAATCAAAACATATGTGGGTTCTCTCTCCCACCTTTTCAATAAGAATAGCTCTCTGAGCATCAAAATTTCTCACAATGCATCAAATAATGTTCAAACGTATTCTGGCACATGACACATGCTACATAAACCATTGGAGGTTTATTAATCAAAAAGAAAACTATTGAGAGATTTACCCAAAACTATCTTAATCTATGAAAAATAACCGCATCAAACCTACTACCACCCCAGGTGGCCATGTGAAAACCAACTCAGGCATCTAATTGGTTTAAACACACCACTATCAACTTGACTCCAACTTTGTGGTTGCCAGTCAACAAAGGATGGACTTAGCCTCATGTTATTCCATCATTTTGAAGGACATAACTTAATATCATCCGCCCTATTATTAGCAGCCGCTTAGCAATATCATCCGCTCTCTCTTTACCCATTATATTACAATGACCCGGCACACAGTCAGTGAACTATAATAATGACGGTAAAATCCACTGCATCCATTCAACTGAAGACTTCACAGTTTCACATTTTCATCCGCGAGTTTACAGAACAAAGACATCTGATATACGCGTGCCCAGACAACGTGAACTAGCGCTTCACTTACGTAACAAACAAATCTTCTTCCGGCATCCCAATATAGGCCTGCCTAAAGTTTTATCACGCCTTCTATAACTAGTCAAGTGGCTTAATACGCTGTACGTCGAAGGTGAAAAAGAAACCTATACGGATTTGTACAGTTTTTTCGCATGCAAAAACTAATGTAAGATGTTCATGATGTAAACACCACGGTCTTTAACTCTTTGGAAACCTTGAAGAACAATAACTACAATGCAATATTCGCCGACTTTCTAAAACTTAATCAAACAGTTCCTAAATCTAACTTATAGAAAGGCACCCATGTATTTCGTTTGTCCATGCAATCCTATGGAAGATTATTACTTCCGGGTTTGTTAAAACCAATAGCAAGCCCGGTGCCAACCGTGCGAAAAGGGATGGAACACACCATACACAGGACATTGGGCACTATAGACTTAAATACTAGTAGTCTAATGGTATTAGGGCACTCAACCAAAGCGTTCAATCAAAAGAGGAGCATATAGCAGCCTGTCAAATTAGTTACCATTGGTATCATTTTGAGTGACACCATTAAAACAATTTTTAAAAATAGTGTTTAATAATGTCAGGTCAGGTTTCTTTGCGGCCTGGAAACCAGTACTGCCTGTCCCAAGGCCGAGTTGTTGGCAGCTATCAAGGTTTCTAAGGAAATTGAGAGAAGGGTAGATGGTTACCCTGGTCAATCGAAAAAGAAAATCTACCTATAAGGGCATCAGATCAGGGAGATCTAATGGCGCCATCAGTGTTGCTTATATCATGATTGCCTTGCATGGTGGACGTGGTTGCTCAAAGGCTAAGCCCACTGCAGAAAAACTGTGGATTGACATCAGGAAGGGCATCCGTCAATTATTTTGGTTCCATAAATCCTCATATGGCGGCAGTTTTGCTCTGAGTGTAAGGGAGATTTACTACTACAAATAAATGTCAATTTTGGATATATCATAAACTCTGGGGTGTATGAATACTGACGGGTATTAATCAACCTTGCACCTGTCTACAAATTCATGAAATTTGTATACACCCTCTTTTGCACAAATTGGAGTATTCACTTAGGGAGTTTATATAAACCTATACATTTGAAATTTATAAAATCATAGAATTAAAAACCATGTAGTCAAAATTTCACAAAATAGCATAGTATTGTAGCTACCGTGTGGAATTAATTATCCAATTAGGTCATCAAAAATTTGTGCTCTTTCATGTTGTGGATTATGGTTTTGTCAGTAACAAATGAGGATTGAGATGTTCAAACAGCTGAGATGCTTTCATAGCAAATTCATCCAAATCTGTTTTAGTCAAAGGCAACATATCTCGCTAGCAACTTGTTTTACATAACAAAAATGTTAAAGGTGTCCTTCATGCTCGGACGGCATATATAAAAAGCTTATACCAATGGTTAAGATTATCACTTCAGGTTGCCAAAAAATCTTTTCCAAAAAAAACTCGTATCATATAGCCGCTATAAACAAAAAACTAAATCTATATTTTGTTGCGATTTTACGCCCAAAATATGCTTAAGCTTTCCTTCTCCTGACCTAGGCAAATTCGTGTGAAGTAGGCGATGAACACGTCTTGTTGTGCATGCTCTTCCAAAGCTTCCAGTAAAGGAACCCCAAATCGCTCCTCGTCTCCTGTGTTGAATTCGCCAATATAGCAATAAATGTTGGGGACTAGGTGCCTTGATCTCTGTAGATTGGTAATTATAAGTCCCGGCTTCATAAGTGTGCAAGAAAATGTGAACAAACGCTTGAATTTCATTAGCTCGATGAATCTTGAGTAGCGAGCAGAGCTCAAAGGCCGGCGTGTTTACATTGAAAGTGTGAGATTTTGACACCACTTTGTTACTGGAGCATGAAAAATAAAATAGCTGCCCTTTGAGGTTAGTGAGGAAGACCTGCCCCTGGAGCATGGGTGGTGGTCAAAAAAAAAACTACGTTTGAATATAAGATCGGCTCTTCCATATTGATTTACATTAAACCATCTTATGCTAACCGATGGAATTGCATGAGGTAACGGAAAATTATCTTAATCTTACTTTTAAGACGGGAGGAAACAGTCACTCCAATAGGGTTATTGAACATTTTTAATTAAATCACTGTTGGCTTTGCTATTGGGTTTCCGGTAAAGTCTTGGCCCATTCTAGCGTAAACATGCGCGGTAATTACTTTAAATAGCGACAATTTGTTAACCATTAACCATAACAAATTGCCCCAATACTGTGAAGCAAGGAATTCCGTATGTATAAAATGCCGACTGACCGCCTTCTCTGGTGGGATAGAGCCATCAATTCTACCAGATACTTCAACGGATAGTTACCTGTTATCTGTATTGTTCAGTACTTCTGATTTAGGTGAGCAAATTTTAGAGAAACAATGGTAATAAGTTTCGAAAGCGCGAAGCGGACGAATACAGCGATATGGGATTTTGTTCCTTGGCATAGACCAATTACACAAATCGGTGACGTCACCACCTCACAGCGGCCAAGTCAATAATATTGACTTTCGCTAAAGTGGTGTTGCTTGAAAGACGATTTCCATTTTGCATGCTTGTAACCAAATAGTGAGTAGCATAAATATGACACAGTTTACATATAAAATCGCATAAAATAAGCTGTCCATTGGTATATAGCTTAATATATTTTCGCGTACGAGCAATGATTGATACCTTTAACTTAGCTGATGGCGTGTCCTGATCATTTGTTAAATGGCCATGTGAATATATGCATCGATTTAGATACGTGAGAAAGTATGAAATTTAATTTACATATAATTGGTCATATGCTGTACAATTAAACTCTTCTCACAACAATAACAATATCCTGTAATTGTGTTGTTTTAGCTGTGTGCAAAATCATGCGGTTAAGGAATTAGAGGTTTGCTCAACTTTGGCATTTGGTGAGGTAAATACAATAGGGTCAGTGCAATAAAAGGCGCACACCACTAAATAAAGGCTACAATGACATACACGCAAAAATACTCTGATTTGCACCGCGTGACATTATTTGCAATGTTTTGAATCCATTTCCCATAGTCACAATGAAACTTTCAACGAATACATTTTTTATATAATTCTAGTATAGATGTTAAAGGGGGATGGCCCGAATTTAAGTAATGAAGTTTTCATATTGATAGATGGCCTTCACACACCCAAAACCCACCTGTGAAGTTTCGCGCCGATATTTCAATGCGTGTTTAATGTGAGAGCAGAAAATGTGATTTCGTAAGCCCCATAGGAGTACTGTGTAAAATTAATATTGGTCGCCAAATTGGAGTACATTTTCGCTCATGCTTCCAAAAACCATACTCCTTTGGCCCTAAGATTTCAAATGGTAAATTAGAAAATAGTAGCTTTATTTGATACCAAAATGTTGACCACTTCCGGTATAATCTGGGCTTCTGGGGACGAGGCTATTAGCGATCGGCATGGACCTTTAAGAAAAAGGGATAGACTAGTGCCACCACATTTTGAAGCGATGTGTATTTAGAAATAACGGGTTTGCAGTGTCATTTTGGGCGGAATAATGTGCTCCGCGGTCCGAAAATAAATAATGGGCGAGGTGCAGCCGAGCCCCATTTTTGAAAGTTTTTTGGCCGAGGATGCTTATGGAGCCCATAAAAGACACTTTGCAAACACTTTTATTTCTATTCGATCATAAAAAAAGCTCAGTTACTAAGAAAATGCATTTGGCGACCCATTAATGAAGAATAATGGGCAGTGAACTGACCATCAGCATTGCTGCATTTTCAATAATGGGCAGCAGAGGTAAGAGAATTTATTATAATATACCACCTCACTGAAAACGAGGTCCCCAAGGACTCAAAAATATCACACGTTTTATTATTTTATGGAACTACCTACATTAACCCCAAACGTGGAGTGTTTAGTGTTGTGGTTACCTAGATCAGAATTACCCTATTCACAATGCAGAATGGATGCATGTGTGTAGAACAAACTATCCCAATTAGTATTTTGTATACCATGTTCATGAATCCGCGAACGTTTTTAGTAGCATGTGACATGATTTAATGACAACTATATGCCCACACATACAATAGTTATCTCCATAGAAATATGGGTAAAACAAGTGTTAAGAAAAATCATGTTGCATCTTGGGAATTCTCTTGGAAAATTTACCTGCAAAATTCCTTACTTGTATGTTATAGTGCCCTCTTTTGCCAAATCTCCAAATATGTGTAAAACTAGAGTTAAAAAAAATCATGTTTGACTGCAATGAAATCATAAAATTTTGCACAGGATGTACCTAGTAGACTAAATAATCCAAATCAGTTGTAAAAAGTTGTCACTGTTTTTATTATTTTATTCTGTCATACTAAAGGATTTTTCAACACAGCTACAGAGCTCCCACAGTCAACCTAAGCCTAAGATGAAGGTATGAAACTCTTTTTATTATTGCCGCAGCTTGTGTGCAAACCGTGAATGAGTGAAATCTGTGATTTTAAGCCCAATTAATAACAAAGCCCGAGCAGCGGTCACGTCATCTGGATCGTGTCTAATGGGAGGCAATCTCTGTATCAACAACGGAGCATGTCAAACATCACGAGTTACACAATTAAGTATGTGAGAATGATTGTATAAGGAGGTTGAATCCATCAATCAGGTGTTTCTCTGACATTTCGAGATGTTTAGCCTAGATCTGTCGTACAATTTTTTAGCATCTTGAGGTATTTTATGCATTGTGTGCACAATTCCTATGATAAGATTGTAGAGAGTAGTTTCTTGTTTCGGAAAACCTGTCTGTATCTCTCTTAAAAATCTGACTACTTAGATCTATTAAGGGAGCGTTCTGATACAGTTTTGATTAAACGTCTTGCCATCTGCGCTCATAAAAGTAGAGTCGGACAAATAATATCAAAAGGGGTGGCTTTCAAACCGTGCATAAAAAAAACTGAGGGGCAATGTGCATCCAGGGATACAACCAACCGATCACACCCAAAGGTCCTGGAGTCGAGATCCGCTGAGGACAATGTGTTGGGCACTTGGGCAGAACTTTGCCTCGCTTGCCTATCTCCACCAGGTGCCAAAAATGGGGAGCTGTTTGGAATATTGTCCATTGAGCCACCACCCAAAAGGTAGGAGTATACCTTGGGCATTTGTGAGGCACTGGCTACTCTAATGGCACGGAAAAAATGTAAAAAGCGCGTTGATACCATTGTGAAAGGCGCTATACGCTCGACATTTATTATTTTTCAGGATATGAGTCATAGCTGTCAATGGATCATGAGACAGGTGCATAGTCTTGATGTTTTGAGTTAGGCCTGACTCACAATCAGTATGATGTTCTATTGAAAGTTGATACCATATTATGCAAAACACAAATGTACACGGGGAATGACATTGAATGTCCACCTGCGTCAAGCCTTCGATAAATCCACTTTGAAATGGAATGTCTATTCTAGACTTCTAGTAATCATGTGGCAGTATTCCCTGTGGAGAGTGTCATAGGGGATAGTAACTGTATTTATGCTTTATTAGATTTGTTGGGAGAGAGGATTACATATTGGTCAAATTGTAAGAAGCAATAGAAGATGAAGTTTTATGATGATATTTGAACGTTAATTGCCTCAGAAGTGATGAACTCGCAGCGACATAATCGTGTATACTTATGATATTGCATTATTATATTTAGAAGTCAACTCCAGGATAAGAAGAAGACTTTTAATGACAAATTTGAAAGGCATCTAAATCATGTTTATAATAACTAAGGCTTTTCTGTTGACATGGCTCAGGGAGACTTCCCATATGGGGCTTGTGTGTCATAGCATGGTTTGAATTAAGCCTGTCCTCTAACTCCGGGATTCGCCCACATGTATGTTGATGATGAAAATGTTCTCTACTTAAACTTAAAGGCTGACTCAGATATTTTCTGATGAGGGCGCACTCAATTTTCAAACAAATCATGTTTTTTGCATATACATAATGCTATTCCATATAGTAATCACTGTGTGAAACAACTAAGCTCAAATCGAAGTCCTTCGTATAGAAAATCACAACTTTAATTGTTATAAAATTCCAGATCTGGAATTTTTGTTATACATGGTATCCTATGGCACTGTTATACAGTGCATAAATGTGTACTACATAAAAACAAAAATCTGATTCATCTCTAACTTTGGAATTAAGCATTTTAGGTGACTATCTTTAGTTCTAGATGACTATTTTAATTACTACACAAAATAAATTATATTTCAAAATCTCTGAGTCAGCCTTTAAGAATTTAAGAGCTACATAATTTGATGCGATATTCTTGGAAATGGAAGTTGACTTGGGAATGATGAACTCACATGGACATGTGCATGATTTTGACACTGCATTGTCATATTTAGAAGTCAACTCTGCATGGGATGTCCTCTTGAGATCTGGCAGCTGAAAAGTGGCATTAAAAGATGAGAACCTTTTCTGACAAATTCAGAAGGCATCCAAACCTTGATGATAAATTAAGGATTTCTGTTGGCTTTGCCTCATGGTTCAGGGAGATCTCCCGTATGGGCATTAGTGTCAGTTTGGATTAAGTGCATTCCCTAGTTGACTTTAGGATTCACCAATAAGATGATGAAAATAATGTTCTTCAAGAGACAGTGGCACACCTGAAAAATAAAGCGCCCTCAAGATTTTGCAAATTTGATATTTTTGCATGGTTGTAAAGCTTTTATATTCATTAGTCCTCACTTGAAGTGATTAAGCCCAAACCAATAACCTATGGGTAAACAGAACGATTTTATAATAAAATCACTCCGGAGTGATTTTATTTAGCAGCCAACAGAAATGGCATCAAACACAAGAAAACGCACACTGGAATCGATTCCCATAGTAGCCACCCTGTTTGGACCGTTCTGTGACCTTTGTGGTTTTAATACCAACGAGTATGAGTTTGTGATATTCATTTAATAGATATGTTGTTTATTAAAGTTGTGGCAAACCCAAAAGTTTGCCTACAAATTACTTGGATGTCCATAGCCTCTTATTAATAATGCCCGTATCTGTTTTTGGGTATGATATTTTTATGTGTAAAATATATCTGCATTCTTCCAATGGCCTAGACTATCGACATTTAAAAGCAAATTGAAGAAATTTCATGTTTTATGAAAATATGTCAATGCTGCTTTCACTTAAAGCAATATTAGCACATTTTTGAAGAGTGCCCCAAATTTCAAATTGAATTTTGCACAGCTTGTTTGTAAATTGCTAGAAAACACAGCTGTGAACAAGAATTGCTTCTAAAGGCGTATTTATCATAAAAATGAAGCGATTTTTGTAATTAGGAATTGGATCCTAGATTGTACTAAACGGACAGAGCTAGAAATGCTAGTTTATGTCCGTCCATGATGGAAATAGTGCCACCTCAGGAAAAAACCTTATAACTTGACTTGCCGGAAACCACTATAAAAAATAAGAGGATGAGCATAGATAAGTACATGGCGATATTTCCGGCTATTATATTTGGACGGTCGTTTCCGCAGACGTTTTGAATAGTATCGGGATCCCTGAAATTAATTATTCTAAGTTACAAATTCCTTCATTTGCGCCACATAGACATTGTAGAGCTTAAACCATTCACAGGTATACGTTACTAGCCAGTTACCAATGCAGCGTGTAAATCTCAATTTTTTTGAAAAATTGGGGGGCGCTCTTCAAAAAAAAGTTGCTAATATTGCTTTAAGAAATTAAGGGCTGCATAATTGATGGGGGTTCAATTATTACAGCTCATCTATGCTCATCTATAGAGTTAGATAAAATGGTATTGCTTCTACAATTTGAATACATTATATTAATTTTAGGATCTGTTTGAAAATTGTTGGTCACCATGCATGAGCCGTCTTATCTTACTACTGAACATAATGCATATGAATTTGTATTCTAGTTAACCTAGAGCAACATGTGGTAAAGTTACTCCAGGTAAAATAATTACCCGCATGAGTACTGAACTGCTGCATGGTTGGTCACACTTGAATTTATGTGTTTTGTGAGCAAATTTATCAGCAACATATAAATAATAACATTGGTATTAGGGCTGAAGAGGACTAGAACTTAAATATTTGGAGACTGTAAAAATAGAAACTCGATCATAATTATGTAAAATTTTACTTTCAATTTAGGTAAAGTTACATTAATTTAGGTAAACATTACTTAATTTAGATTATTTTTTTTACTTAAAGGTGCATTTTGTGACTCTGGTACCTTCTATTATTTTTCATGGTTTACTAGCTATCCTTGAGAAAAAGCTTTTTCATAAAACTTGAGTTGATCCCGATCTTGCGGTTTTGTGTTATGAGCAAATGCTTGTTTCCCACAGTCCCTTAGGCCACTGTGCTGTAATTTCTGTCCGTTTACGGACAGAATATACACAATTGCGAATTTCTTACAGCTAAGACAGAATTTGCTTGTTAAGATTTGGTACACATAGATTACTAAGGCTAAAAGTTCAGATGGCATACAAATCTCAACTTTTTTAGGTAAGTCGGGGGACGAGGCTCTGGATCACAAAATGTCCCTTTAATTATTATAGAGTTCTATTTTTACACAGCTTGTGTGTTTTTTACATAACATTTTTCTCTGTGTAGTGCTCACAGGGTTAAAATCTATTACTACATTCATGGTCAAAAGCCACTAGCATTTTAAAAGCGCACAATTAAGTACGGAGATTGTTGGCACGCGTGTAAAGAAAGCATAACAAATTACCGGAATTGATTTTGACTGAATAGCGGAGTTAACAAACTGCAAGTTCATTGGCTCTGCTAATGATCACAGGTTTAGAATCTGACAATTAAGCTTCATATGAAATAATCATTGGATTGTCATTCACGGCATGGTACATGGATCACGTCTATCCGCTCTCTCGCTAAATCTTATAGTCCTGAAAATTAAAAAAATGCCACATGTGAAGTCATAGCCTAGAGAGTTAGCTTTAGTAGACAAAGAAATTGGAATGAAAATCATCTTGTGTGCCTGGGAGCTGTAATATACGCTATTGATATGAATGCGTCAAAGAGATTGTACTAAGCATAAACCCTGTGATTGATTTGTGCGAGGTGAAGATGGGAATATATTGAGTCCCGTAGGGATAAATGCAAAACTGTGTTTTGTTATGTTCGCCGAAAAACTTGGCCACGGGGCAAACTGTTTAAAAATCATAAAGTTTTGGAAGATAGTTTGCTGATGCAACATTGATTGTCTACGGTAGTATCAAGCTTCTAGTTTACCTGTTTACCGGAGTGTGTGCTTATTATTAATGAAGGGATAGTCTTCTACTATGGTACAATTTTTATGAATTTAATTCTGCATAGGTATTAGGGATGGTCTCTAACTATAATTAATAGTGTTTTAAAGCGGCACTGGCACTTTTCAAAAAAATATGAAATTTCTTCAATTTGCTCTCAAATGATAGTCTAGGCAATTGGAAAAATAGAGATATGTTTTGCACAAAAAAAATAACATACTCAAAAACAGATACTGACGTTAATAAGAGGTTAAAAACATCCAGGTAATTTGTAGTAAATGTGTGTATTACATGAATATCATAGAGTCATACTCATTGATATTAAAACCGCAAAGGTCATAGACTGGTCAAACAGGGTACATACCATGGGAAACATATGGCATGCGTTTTCTTATGTTAAACGTCATTTCCATCGTCTGCTGAATTAATGTCGCCGGCGACATTAATTATAAAATCGTTCCGTTTACCCATAAGGAAGCTGATTTTGTCTTAATCATTTTAGGTGAGGGCTAATGTATATAAAAACTTTATAACCATGCAAAAATATCAATTTTGAAAAATCTTGAGGGCGCACTATTTTTCAAATGTGCCAGTGTCTATTTAAATTATCATTATCTACTTTGGTTAGCTTTTTTTGTGTGTGTTTGTGTTTTTTTATATTGTTGGAATTTGGGGTAGATTCTGGAATACCTTCAAGTTACCTTGCTCTGAACTTTATTTCCATATTATCAAAAGCATAATACAATATTACATAATTATATCAAACAATACTATTATAATGATCGATAATATGGAGGAGGCGTCAAAAAGGCCATACAGGCCAGAAGTGGACGTCCCCTAACCTAAAACATACAATATTAAATGATAAATGTCAACCAACAATACATGTATGCAATATTATTTAAAATAGTGACAGAAACACATGCCAATTTTCATTTTTTTTTCAAACATGCATTTTTGAGATATAATTTTTATGTTTTCAATTTCCAATATAAACTTTGTACAGATGTCTGTCAGGTCAGGTTTCCTTTGAGGGCCTGCTACTGGTATCCTGGTAACCAGTACTACCTGTCCCAGGGCCGAGTTGTCGGCGGCTAAACCTTCACCCCTATCGGATTTCTGATGAGGAGGTTAGCTGGTTACCCTGGTAGAATGAAAAAGAAGATCTACCTACAAGGGCATCAGCTCTGGAGAGCTAATGGCGGCCATCCAGCACGTGCTGCCTTGCGTGGTGGGCATGGTTGCCCAAAGGCTAGGCCCACCTCCAAAAACTGTGGATTGACGTCAGGAAGGGCATCCGGTCAATTATCTTTTGCTCCAATAAATCCTCACACAGCAGTATTGCTGAGGGCGAGGTGTATCCGGCCACCCTCGTTTACGGGGACAAAACCGGATTTAAAACTTTGGTATAACTAACTAACAGAGATTGATTTTTGCAGAGTGCAAAATGGACAAAAAATTGAGAAATTGCTGAAAACCTATATTTTTGTATAATTTTTTCTCAAGTTGTAGATTATCTATAAGATTGGTTTTCACATTAGGTTTCAAATATATTGAATTTGAAAAAGAATTTTAATTTCTTATTGGAAAGCCAAGATAAATTAGTAGTACAGACTGTCCCAAAAAACTATACAATCAAAGATTAATTTTTTTGACCAAAACTTTAAGTTTATCTCAATTGGAGTTTTATTGATTCTTTTAGGAGTGTTCCAGCTTTCATGAGATTTTTAGTTGGTGTAATTTGGGGGTCTGGTTCAGGAGTTATGGCTAATTATCTGAGACAGTTGAAAAACCTGTTGGGCCAGTTTCGGCTATCCTGATATGATCAAAATTGCCATTGAAAATCACCTTCAAGACATTCTTTATTCCAAATTAACATAAAAAGTAGGTATAAAGTGCTGCTTCTTGTGATATAACATAATTTATAACTTTATAACATCGCAATTGCTAATAAATACATGTAGCATTAGGAAATTCAATTCCAAACAGTCTTGTTGTCTCAGCTTTACTCCAAGTTTCAGTAGAACCATAAAAACCGTCTCCCTTGTTGAAAGTAACCTGAGACCTTTGAACACAACCATCCTTTCCTTATTGCTCTTTGTTGAACACCGCTTTCTTCATCATATTCTTCCCTGACATCTTGGAGGCAGTGGGGAATAAATAGGGGAAGGGTAAATTGTCCTTCCACATTAGAGCGTTGTACACACATTTGTCCCTCAACAGACTTGTAGACTGTTACATTAGTTTCAGCAGTCAAATTACCCAAATTTCCATGCATTTCATGATTATTGTCCCCTGAGAGCGAGTCCCTCATTTCACCCACAACATAATAATTTCTGGTGCTTTCACTGAAAAATAATATATATTGATTAGTTCAATGCATGATAATACATTCACTCTGATCTTTGGTTTCAAAAGGGTTTAATCCCACAATGATGCTACATGCCTTGTACCTTTAGTTTCTTGAACCTCCAAGTGAAACTGGCCCAAGTGGTATTTATCTTTGTGTTCAACTGGGGGGTCATATATCTCCGCTTAGGGTCATCAAATTGGTGGAATAAAAGTGAAGGATTACTTAGGATCTTGTCTAAACAAATATAAAGTCAAAATATATGGCCAAAAATGCACAGTTTTTAATTTTTTTTATATTTTTAGTTTGATTGTATAGTTTTTATTGGGACATTCTGTACTGGGTAATGTTATAATGCTGATTGATTTTTCTAGAAAAACACTAGAATGCCAATCTTAAAGGTGATCCACATTGCTAGGAGGCTAGTATGCAGCTGATACACCAATGGAAAGATTATGACTACAGGATGCCAAAAATATCTTTTCCAAAAACAGTGTTTCAAATATAATTTGTTTCTCTGTTATACTTTTCCAGTGGTTTTTATGCCCCTATGCCAGGTATGGTTCAGCGTAAGTGTGGCTTGGCTATAGTTCTTTGGCACGTATAAACTTCAAAGCTAGGACTAGAAGATGTAGGGATGCCAGTGACAGTCAATTGTCTACATCCTTGTGGTTAGACCACTCATCTTTCACCGACATCTAACTCGTTTTAAACCGTGTAAGAAAGTTAGTTATTTTTGGCCTGGCTTGATTGATGTGGGAAGCTGACTACTTTCATATGTAAAGCAAACCAAACAATAGGGAGTTTTAAATTTTTTGGGAAAGGGCAAGTTGAAGACGAGGATACCTAACAGAGATCGGACGCAAAGCGGTGTGATCAATGTTAAAACAGCTCGAGCATATAGAACTGGGTCTTGTTTGGCTTGCAATGACTTGACCGCACGGTGGCGCTGTGAGCGCCTTAAGTTTTCTATGAGCTAGGTTTCCTGCATATCAGGCCCTTTTTATAAAATTTGTGCTTCACGTCTGCTATGTCAACCAATACCTTGCAGAAATTTTTCTATCAATGTATATTTCAATTTTTCCCAAATGTGCATGGACAACTAATCAATTGCAATTTTTGCTAGAGTTTGGATCTATCAATCTCTATCAAAACAGGTTTTGATAGAATGGCTAGTATAAAATGTCTACAAATCTATCAAATATCATCAAATATGACTAGCTCTTTTAATCGCTATCACAATATCTATCAATATACTGATACTATCAAATTAGCTATCCAATTTTGCCCTTTTGGTCTTATAAAAGTTCTATTAATTGACTTAGTTTTTCCAGGGATCTATTTCCTATCAAATTTCTATCAAATTGGACTTAAGTAATTTACAATGATATATTTCCTATCCAAATTTTCCTCATCAAATTGGACTTAGTAATTTTACTATGATACTATTTCGCTATCATTCTATCAAATTGGACTTAATTAATTTACATGATTGTTTCCTATCAATTTCATATCAATTTGACTTAGTAATTTTACAGTGATATATTTCAAGATTTTTAAAAAAAATTTCTATCAAATTGGACTTAGTAATTTTACAAGATTATTTCCTATCAAATTTCTATCAATTGGACTCTAGCAATAATTTTCACTTTAATATGTCCTTCTATCACCCTATTTTTACTTTAGTCTTTTTAACCGTACTTTCAACTAAACTTTACGTATCAGTCACCTATATATCCACGATATGCTGAAAACTTTATTTGGTCGTGCTATTTTATTGTCCTTCCGTTAGTTTTTGGTAAAACATGATTCCTAATTATTAATATAAAATTCCACGTAGATAATAATTTATGAATGTATTTTTACCTGATCTCCATTGTTTTATACGGTTATTGGTGCATAAAGAAAAAACTAAATCAAATAAGTCACTTCAACTAAAAAACCCGAGGGGGTGCCATTAATTATTTGAAAGATACTAGCACTCGGATTACTTTGTCATTTGAATTTGCCTTTGCTGTTAGGGTCTTGGCGATTCGCTACACCCGCGTTGTCGGGGTCATAGCAGCCGGAGTCTGTAATAAGAGTGAGGTCAAAGTTCATGTATTTGAAATCTGAAAGTGAAAAAAATGGATGCTACAACGGCTGTTCGTGGCTGTGTTGTCAAGGAAGTATCAGGAAACCGGAGGTGTATGCAGCATTCGAATGAAAAAAAGGAAATTTATGGTATATGATTGGACTCGATTCGGTGCTGACAACCCAACAGGCAGAAATCCACGGCCATTTGCCGCTCGGTCTGGCATCATGACTCCCCACACACACACATTCAGTGAGTCACAGACCTTCCTATCGCGATCGGCCGTCTGCCCGTAATAAATTCCGAATAATTGTTTGAATTAAGCGTAGCGTTGACAGTTACCAGCATTATGAGCGAGTGCTAGTAATGGGCAATCGCGTGTGCCCATGATTTTATCAATCTGGTGATTCAGAGTTAACCCACAACCTTATGAATTCGGCAGCCTCAACATAAACAATTCTTCACGTCGCACATCCGGGTATTGCTCCAGTTATTGCATTTACTCCCCAAATTGGACTGAAAACCTTTGCATTGGAGTATATGTAGAAATTCCTACTCTTTGAACATTCTTTCTGCTTTGACGTATGGATTAAAATTTTCTTGAAAGGTGATTGAGAGAAATATCAAAATGCACAACATATAAGAAGTTTGAATTGATTAGTAAAAGGATTAGGCTGCTGCTGTTCAGATTCAATTGAACTTCCTATTCCACATTAGTAATCTTTTCACTCCGTATTCAGATGGAGGTTAAGGATAGCCTGTCTATGACACGACTGCGACCGTGGGAGAATAACCTGTTTGCTGAGGATGTGGTGACAGAATTATGAGAATACTGAATTGATCCCTTAAGATTAAGCAGTTAAGGCTTAGGCTAAGCCTAGCAGACGCTAGTCTTTATATTCAATTGGGTCTTTTTTTTTTTTTTCTTCTCTGCTCACGGTCTATACAGCAGTCATGCCATGGCTGTGACCAACTCCAATGGCAACGCACATAACTCAGTCACACACACACGGCATGTTGCACACCTGCAGCAGATAAGTGTGGGGATGAATTCATATGTCTGCCCACACCTCCTTCAACATGCAGTTTTAATTCCGTTGATGCATGGATACGCCAAATTCATAGGGTGTGGCACAATACAAAATTCTTTCCGTGATTGTTTGGAATCAGTGTTCAAACGATTATTACTCAGTATCCCAGCTAATAGACCTTTCAAATGCATCGAAATGTTGGAGCAAAATACAATGTCCTGATTATGCATGCGAAAAAATACACCGCGTAACATTCCCAAATGCTTGCCTAATTGCCCGTGACATGCTTTATACTAGGCAAAGGTAAAATAAGCGAAAGTGCTGCACCCACCAGTTCCATGTGACGACCCCTTAGGAACGCTTATCAGGGTCATTATGTTTGGTAATGCCCGTTTTGAAATACTATAGCCCATGTCTCTACCTCCGGGCAAGTGCCGTCAGCGCGAGTTTTTGATCGCAAGAATAATCGCTCTCGCTGACTTGAAGCGATGGGCGCTTTTGTTTTACGTGCGTGAACAAGACTGCATTTTCTTGACGGGGGTTGTGTTAATGTTATGCCTGCACAGAGGTAGCGACACGGACTATAATTGGCTATGCCCACTAAAAACCTATAAAATGGCCATTCAAGAAAGACCCCCTACCTTATTGAACAGGCATCCATTATTACATTATTCCCTTATATAATGATTGCGAGTTATAAAATTATTATGCTAAAATTTTTCAACTAGACATGTCTCCAAAGTACACTTTACATTTTTGGGCACTCCAAACCAAAAATTGCTTTTCAAAAATTCCTTTCCCTTCTAAAAAAATGTCAACGGATCAAACTAAAAAATCTGTGTCTCCCTTATTCTCATTATTCTTAAATTTATTCACTTTAACTAATTTAATTGTAGTAATAACTATTTTAATTATTTAAAATGATATTTATTCCTCATTTTTATTTTATTTACTGACATTTATTTGTTTTTCATTTACTCATCTTTGAAGAAATATGAGAAAAATTAATTTACCATAATTAATAATCCTAAAAAATTATCACCTTGTCCGTTAATATAATTAATTTCTAATGAAAAAAAACTATCTTTACTAACTAGTATTTATTATCAGGGCACAACATAAATGAGGGCTTGGGCGATTAGCCCTCAGTTTTCACAAACTAGCCCCCGTGAGAACTTTTGGCCATGGTAAAAGGCACTACGAGGGCTACTTTATTTGGCAGATTTGCTCAAATATCCCCCTTTGCCCCAAAAGTATTTTGTCCCTTGTCTGTTAGTAATATTAAAAACATAATTAAACACTTGAAAAAAACACACTTGCTTTAATAATCTTCTTCCCCTGTACCATGGGTAACCATCTTCTCTTCTTAAATCCACAAGTCATTGGCTACGGCCTGTGGTTTGTCAGGATTTATTCAACTGAGTTAGCTGATCGGGCCGCGTGTATCCATGATCGGATGCTCCTATAATCGTATTCATTAATCGGGACACGAACGACCAAAACACCGCGTATTTGCGTATCCTTACCTCGAAGCGTATGTTCCAATGCCCTTGACAACGGCATAGCGCATTTAATGCAGCGAAGGTCGGGCGAGTCCGTGTGTAATTTAATGCAGACGCTTGTACAAGCTCTCTGTGCGTACGACGTGTCCCAGAATTAAAAAAATACGATTATAACATGGCCCGCCATTGGAGACGCTATGGATTAGGAAACAGTCGGGTTTACACATCTATTTGACACTGAATGTGATGTCTTGTATACAGTTGTACCTCTCTGTACCCAGTTACCGATGGCTTAACGTCACCTCCGAAGGATGGGAAATGCCTTTCCATGATTCATTTGCCCAGTTTTCCAAGTGAACCATGGAGCAGAACGGTATTCTGTATTTAACCAATAGCTTGTATACATTATCCAAATTGATCAGCCCGAATAATTCCCAGCAATTGACCCCATCCGGGATTCGAACCGGGATTTTTGGTTTGGTAAATTTGCACCACCGGCACACGAACCCTAACCGCTAGGTCACAATCTCCACATGGGTAAACCATGCCCCTTTTTTGCTGGATTTATATCCTTTAAAGAATCACCTTTTCTTCTACCTACGTGAAGGGGTAAACATTTAACCATGTCGCCTATCAACACAAGATAAGATATCCTAACTTCCCAACAATGCATTGCCTTCCAGTGAAATTTTGTACCGGTAGTCATGTGAATTGTTATAGATTGAAAAAAAAAACATTCTTAAAGCTGGTTTGTTGTCCGTGCTTTTACTTAGCCATGTTTCACTACTAACGACTCCCATAAGTACCTGAACAAAAACACCAATTGGGAGCAATGCATTGTGGGGAAGCTACTGATATCTTCTCCTGTAGCAACCTAGACATGAACAGGCGGCGAGGTCATTAATGTTTCTTTCTGAAGGTTGGGATTTAATAGGCTGCGAAATATACGTTAGACCAATGGCTACATATCCGCTAAAATCGACTCAGTTTCCATTATCAATCATTAATCTACCAACAGACCTCTACACTTTTTGGCATATAGCCAGCAAACGCTATTTGAACAACTTTTCTCACCCAACAAAGAATGTTGGATGAAGAAATTTTGAGAAAAAACACTTGAAATTTGAATATTTTAGGGATTTTAGTTTCAAATTTGGCGTTGCCTTCATCTCTTCGTGCAGACCACAATAGTTTGGTTTGCAATGGGAAGAGTGAAAGCAGCGTAGTGGATGTTTTGTTTTACAGAGATGGACTAGTATATTTAGCTCGTCACCCATTGCCCGAGCCCGAGCCGTAGTTGGTTTATGTATTTGAATCAAGGCTGGGCTAGGCTTGGCATGCACTGATGATTTTGATGATCACGTATTGTGTATTGTCGGTGTATTGGGTAAAGGGCATAGGCTACTATTTCAAAGTAGTACCATATTCCCATGATACAGGTGTGAGCATATAGACATTTTTGACAGAAACACATCACTTACTGGGCCTGGCTAATCTACACGATCGGATCAATGTGGCCAGTGGTTTTGGCATGGTGTATTACATAGGAGTATCGTGACACTGCCACAGCCCACAGCGTTACTCTGTTCGGTCTTGAGTCTTGAGGGGAACTATACGTAAGACGTGGACTTCTGCCATTCGCTTTTCAGGATTTCGATTGTGCACTGCCTTCATTCACGTGCGTGTTGCAATGGAAAGCCAGCGCGTGCGTTCTAGGGTGCAAAACTAACCACACAGTGACTCACCCTCAAACTTGAGATCGAAATAATAGGGAGTGGCGGATAGGAACACGCTTCATCGCGGTGTTTCTAGTGCATTCCACAGGGTCACGCCTAATAACGCGCGATTCCTTTACGTACTGATGTGCACGCACTTACGCGATAGATTTGATTTGTTCGCAACAATCATGCTGTAATGGCATAAATGTGGCATCGTGCAGACAGTCCAACGCATGTTCACACACATCTGGATCTTTGAAGTACCACATACATTGATTCGGATCTGGTGCCCTGTGTAGATAGCCCCACTGTATTGTTTCCGGTCTTACATTTCCTTGTGACATGACATCCTGGTGCTGGAACTTCCGCTCAGTGTTTCTTCTAAGCCTCTATGACACGATTTTGACGCAATCGGTTGTAGATGACCGTGGCGTGGCGCACTACGATGTGGATTTTAGAACAGCAGGATCGTCCCGGATCAATTGGCGAGTCCGGTCACTCAGACTTTGACATCATGCTCGGTGGGAGCTCGGACTCGGGTCCCATTACTCGAACCTCAGGCCCCCATGCCATGGACTCCGTTCATGGACTCGATTTCTCCTCAGATCAACCTGCTGGACTCGTACTCCAATTGAACCCCAGTGGACCCTGACATTCAACAAAACTACAACACACATTATCTCCCAATACTGGCAATACTAGTATTTTGAATAATCACCAGTACCATGATTTGTTTACATGCCTCAATCTTCTAAAGTATTATAAATGCGACAAACTTATCAAAGCAGATGACAGATATTCAATAGTCCCAAATCACCATTCTCCACTATTTTGTGATGCTCAAAATCAGAAAAGTTAGATAAATTGGAACTTGAATAGATGCTGTATGTTAGTGTTTACATACAATCAATGCACAGCACGCATGAAGCAGGCGGTGTACACGCCAGAAGACGTGCGGAAAAGCGTGTGAAGATCGTACTCGCGTGGAGTTTTTTAATAGCTGATTGAAAAGCCACGCGCTCTCTTAAGCAGCTTAATTGATAATGCGCATGCCCACAAACAATAATTGTTTTTGCCTTCAAGAAGTGGTTCGGCTGCGCGCTGTGGACCGAATTGCTGAGATTAATGACCTCCACCGCCTATGACTAGTTTATGTTTTTTTTTCAGAATCTCCAATGTTTAAAAGAAAAAAAAAAAAATACTTCTTTGCTGTAATAAACTAGTATATGACAGATTGTCTAGGCTGATCATTGTTACCCTACTCCAATGGGGATTTGCACAGTAAACTGGGTTTTTCAGTTCAATCATTTTGTCTGAATATAGTAAAATCTTCTGGACCTTTGTTTCATGAGTTATTGCAGATAATCCCCAAAAACATATATTCTGGGAATGAATTAGCGTTAGCAATTAATGAATATTTGATAACGGTTTTGTAAACTTGATCAATGCTGAAAATATTCTTCAAACCCGATCCAATAAAATTTTGATAGTGTTTTGATAGGAATAATGCCTCAGCAAAGTATCAAGCCACAGCAAAAGTATAGGGTGTTGATAGCTTGCTGTGTGGGTATATCAAACCCGGAAAAGAATATAGTTATGCTGCAACAGGTACGAACCGAAACGTTACGGAATAACCGCATGTTAAAGGTACAGAATTTTAAGTGGGGCAGAATACTAAATTTTCCTCAAAACCCGATAATGTTTGATAGTGTTTTGATAGAAATAACGTTCCAGCTAGATGCAGCCACCAGCAGAAGTATTTGATAGGGTTTTGATAGCTTCTTGATGAGGTTCTATCAAAAACCTATCAAATAATGTTTGATAGTGTTTTGATATGAATAACGCTCCAGTTACGATGCAGCCACCAGCAGAAGTATTTGATAGGGTTTTGATAGCTTGCTGCGGAGGGTCTATCAAAACCCTATCAATAATGTTTGATAGTGTTTTGATAGGAATAACGCTCCAGTTACGATGCAGCCACCAGCAGAAGTATTTGATAGGGTTTTGATAGCTTCTTTTTTCTTTTTTTTTATCAAAACCCTATCAATAATGTTTGATAGTGTTTTGATAGGAATAACGCTCCAGTTACGATGCAGCCACCAGCAGAAGTATTTGATAGGGTTTTGATAGCTTCTTGATGAGGGTCTATCAAAACCCTATCAAATAATGTTTGATCGTGTTTTGATAGGAAAACGCTCCAGTTACGATGCAGCCACCAGCAGAAGTATTTGATAGGGTTTTGATAGCTTCTTGACGAGGTTCTATCAAAACCCTATCAATAATGTTTGATAGTGTTTTGATAGGAATAACGCTCCAGCTATGATGCAGCCACCAGCAGAAGTATTTGATAGGGTTTTGATAGCTTCTTGATGAGGTTCTATCAAAACCCTATCAATAATGTTTGATAGTGTTTTGATAGGAATAACGCTCCAGTTACGATGCAGCCACCAGCAGAAGTATTTGATAGGGTTTTGAATATCAGCCAGCTGTGAAAATCCTATCAAATAGTAAAAAAATTTTTTTTTGATATGTATTTGATATTAAAATGCTTGACAAATATCCATCCACCAGCAGAAGTATTTGATAGGGTTTTGTTAAATTGTAACAAGAATTCTATCAAAAACTATGTGAAATCAAATTTGATAGGGTTTTGATAGGTCATAAGATGATAAATTGTTATATATATTCCATAGGTGTTCTGTCAAAAATCTATCAAATCTTTTTTGGCTGTTGTAACATTGGATTAGTTTTTCTATCAAAACTCTATCAAACCTATTGAATTCGGTCCCCAATTCAATAGATTTTCATTTGATAGGGTTTTGATAGTATCAAATCTCTATCAAATTTCTGCAAGGGTAGACTTCATTTTCCAAAATCATAAAAAAGGTCCCCAATTAGGATTCCGTTCTGTTCACAAATCTGAGTTTCTGAAATAAACTGGCCCAGTTTGATTCAATTCTCATGAAACTGAAAGATAGAATCACATTTTAATATCCCCGTATATTGTGAAGATATATCAAGAATGTCATCAATACATCGATTATTTGAGCAAATTTTACGAATAGTCGACAATTATGACGTGTAAAAATTGGGGTCATTCAAGTCATTCTGCCTAATATTGCAAACAGTCACTGAGTACTGAACTGTGTCAAGGACTTTAAGAGGAAAAAACAACCATGTGTGAGCATAATTTATTTCAAAATAGCCCGCCAAACTCAAATCTTGGGTTATACATTGAAATGTATGAGTTAAACGATAACTGCTTCCCCATCAGTTGAGGGAATCGTTGAATGAACATAACAATACCGTACCAGACACTGCACGCTGCAAACAGTCCATTGATTACTTGCTTCAAATCTCTGTTAGTATACTCATTCAGGGGTAAGTTATAAAAATGTGATAGGATTGGCTGACGAAAGAAAAACAGTTTCAGATTAAAACTCAGCTAGGATCCGTGCTAACCTTTGGCACCTTGGGCATCAGCACCTGAACACTGAATGATCTACCCAGCTAAAGCAAGACAATAATGTCTAAAAAAATACACGAAACTTAAAAGTTTGGTGGACATCTGCACCAGATTGATAGAGAAAGCCTCGACAGGCATTATGGTAAGGACCAAGAAAGAAGGGTAAATGGTGCATTGGGTTGAAAGGGTACTGTTCAAAGGATGTAATCCTGGATTAAAATATGGCAAGTGGGGGTAGGACCTCTTTAGTAAAACATCACTTTCAGGGGTGTTATCAGCCTTGAGGACTTGGGGGTGCGGTCGGTGTATGCGGGGCACTTCCGATTAAGTAAAAAAGGCCGATTTGTGTAATTTGTTTGAAAACTCTGAGGGTTGATGCGGCTCCTCTGCCTCCAGTAGGGATTGCACGTGCTGTGTTATGCCACCTTGACCAGCTCACTGATGTAATATCTTAGTTATGATTTCGCCAAACACTCACCAAATTGGGCAGGAGTGGAGGACGGGGAACACTTGGAGGGAAAGAGATAGGCAGATTGAAGTTCAAACTTGTACTCTTTTAATATAAAATTGGATACATTAACAAGACTATGGTTTTCGAGCTATAGTTTTTAAAAATATTGTGCGAGACGCGCAGCGTCGAGCACAATATTTTTAACTTATAGCGAGATCAATATCTTGTGTATCGTGCGAAAAAAATCCATCCAATTTTATCATTATTATGTTTTCAGAATCTGACTTGAACCCAAGCTAGTGAAGCATGGTTGACTTAAGAAATTCACTTCGTTTTAACAAACAGCCACTGGTCCATAAAAAAAATTGAAACCATTAACACCAGAAACAATCAAAATATTGTACCAGCGTAAACTGGAACGCAGGAAGAATTGACCACACCCACACGAATCCTAAGAAATTGAACCATTCAGTAGCCTGGAACCACCAAGCAATAGAACTAGTTATACACCAGGAACCAGCAAAAATGCATCTGGCAGCCACAGGACTAAAAAATTGAACCATAGACACTGGAAACCGAGAATAGAACACAGGCCCCCCCACTGGGAACCAGCATTCATGGAACCCGAGCCACTGGGAACCCATGGAATGTAACTCACCCCACAAAGAACCAGCAGAACCGAAACCACAAAAATAAAAACAGTTATCGCAACCCCCCCCCCAACGCATACCCAATGGGAACCACCAAAGGAATGTGACTAACAGCCACAAGGAACAGCAGAACCCCGGGGGGAAACTACCAAAATTTAAAAAAAAAGTTACAGCAAAACCCCCCCCCCCCAACACACACTGAATGGTGGCTACATTAATTGTATCTCTACATTCCGATTTCTGCATGTAATATATGTGAACGGTGCACCATCACAATAGTGGAGAGTTGCCAAGTGTGGAAAAAATATCGGATCCTACGCATATGATAATGATAAAAATTGAGACGATTTGCGCCAATATTAGTGGTCTCGCTATTGAGTTTTAAAATATGGGCTCGACTGCGTTCCTGCCCAATATTTTTGCTACTCATAAGCTCGACAATAAATTGGGGTGAATTCAATCCAATTTTATTACAATATGGTTTCTGTTAAAGTGTGCAGAAAGGATAGGACGGACGATTCTGAAAGCATAATAATGGTGTCATCTATTGGACACTAAAGAAGGGGTTTTCTTTTCACTAAAATCCCCTAAAAAAAAAGAAAAAAAAATTGGGGGGGGTCAAACAGTGAAAAATGGAAAAGTTAGGGTCTGACTAGTGCCAAAACACAAAATTGGGGGGATATCTAAAAAAAAGAAAAAAGATGTCAATTGTTTCATATTTGAACAATTTTAGAAAATTCTAAAAATTGAGGGCGAAACAGGGTCATTTTAGGATAGGTGGATACAAACTTTCAAAATAGTTTTACAAAAGGGGCTCATTGGGTTGGCAGCAACACAGAACAGTGTCTTGCACTATGAGCTAGTTAAAATCTCAATTACCACCCACTGGAACTGTGCCCTGGTGGGATGAGCATATGTAACTCATCGGACTATGACGGAGTAAAATCTCACTTCTCTTGGCACAGTTCGGTAGCCTTCATTCCCATGTATTTAGAAAATACGGCCCCCTGGTTTTTGGGTATGATATGTGCTACCCAGATAACACAAGGTCAGTTAATGCCACTGTAGTACAAGTTCAACCCACTGAACCGTGTCCTTGGTGGTGAGCATTTGTAACTCGTATGTATTAGAAACATAATGTGAGTCTGTCTGAGACACATGTAGTTAGACACAAAGTCATTTTCCAAGACTGTCCAAACTGTTATCGATCTATGCAAGACATTCAACACACGTCAGTTTCCATGCAAGACATTCAAACACACGTCATGTTTCCATGCACGACATTAAAACACACGTATTTTCATGCAGCAATTCAAACACACGTACATGTTCCTGCAGAAACTTTGGTTTTTGTAAGAGTGTCTTTGAAGCCCGTTTTGAGAAACTTGATGGAAGACATGACTTGTCTCAAATTATTTGTTCGGTTTCTATTTTCTTTGAAGACATGTCTATTTCTAATTAAGACATGTCCTAAATATGGGTACCATACATCATCTTTATAGTGTATGTGAGAGGAGTAAAAAGAGCCAATGTGCTGCATGAATGACTATTTCAGTGAGCCAGTGTTCCCCTCAGATGGGAGCCGGCAAATACCGTAACCACTCGGGTATAAGCCCACTCTGGTATAAGCCCACCCTAATTCTTAAAAGAAAAATACAGGAGCTAGGGCCTGCACTCGGGTATACGCCCAGGTGGTAAATTTTAGCATTCGGCAAACAATGTGGCAGTAATTACACAAATAAAAATCACATTATATAACCTAGAAAGCCATCAATGTAGGGCCCAATACATTGAGATAGCTTGTTTGCTAGTATAAGTACTTGAGGAAGGTGATTGGGAAATTGGACTTCTAAATGTTTTAATATATGCTACAACTAACGTGTACATTAAATGGTAATCTGGTGAATAATATCTCTTGAAATGATATTGTAATTTTGTATATAATTGATCCCATTTATAGCCCCCTCCCCGGGTATAAGCCCACCCCCTATTTTGAAGTAAAATCTCGTTAGGGGGGTGGCTTATACCCGAGTGCTAACGGTAATAGGAGGCAGTCCTATTGCCGGTATGTTGCAAATTAGTAACCACATTAGCATAATTTAATATTCTTCTTTCTAAATGTTGGACATACGGTTTTTGCCCACCCGTTTTTCTAGAAATATATAGGCAAAGCAATTTCAAGTTATAAGTTATCCTAACCTCGAGGGCTTGAACTGAAATCAGGCCAAACCTTGCCCCGGGCAGTTGTTCCCGTTTTCTCAACTTTAAGGGCAGACAGTCTAGCTGTTTGTACTTTTAAATTTAGCATGGTTGTGATTCAACTTCCCAACCTTAATAAGTCTGTGGAGGTATTTGTACTCCGGCTGTAGTGTGCATTGAAATCCGAGGGAAAACCCTGGCAAGTCTGATTGCAGAAGGTCTGATAGACTGGTAATGAAAAAAACCGCTGCACAAATGGCCACATTAGACTGGATTTAATTAAAGAGAACATCGACATTATCAAGTCTTGATAGGTGCGATTATTGCATACCGCTGAAAGCCAAAAATACTGGTTAATAAAACGGTACAAGGGCTTTTGAAGATCATAATATGTGCGGGCAAATATTAGTTTACATTAATGCGTCATGTCAGCCCTTCATCAAAAGTCGTCGGTACATAGTACTTAAGTTAAATGAATCTGCACGTTCGTTTTCCGGCCCAAACATGTGTTTTGTGAGCCAGTTTTGTATTTTATTTTTTGGTTCGTGCTGTGTCCCATATGTCATATTCAAGTGGAACCGGGCAGTCAAAGTGTTTTGTTTTTTTGTCACTTTTTTTATAAAGCTTAGATTAAGGCTGACTCAGAGATTTCCAAGAGGGCCCACTCAATTCAATAAATTGTTTTGGGCCTAGATACAATGCTTGTACATTTATTGTGTCGCCTGCCTTAAGGCAGGAAGACACCATAGAGATCAATGTCTGTTTGTTGTTGTTGTAAAAAAAAGGTTAACATCTGCCTGTAATATTGCATACTTCAATGGGATTTAAACCATACTTGAGTATAGGTTGCATGTGGGATCCCTCATATTGATTGATGAGGTCAAAGGTACAATACCAAGGTCAAATGTCATGTGAGGCCAAGTTTTAAGATAGGCTGAAAAGTAAAATTGACCACAATCATGTCAATTGAAGGGGACACATGTGGTGCAGTGGATCAGCGATCGCTTCATAAGCATAAGGTTGTGTGTTCGACCCCGCTGTCGCCAATGTGGTGTGCACTTGATCAAGGCACTTAATCTCGCTTATAGGTGACCCTTATTTTCACTTATATTATAATGTTTAAAAAAAACTAGAACTAAAGATAGGCCCTAAAATCTAATTCCAATGTTAGAAAGAATCAGATTTTCATGTTCATGCAGTAAACATTATGAACAGTTAACAGTGTCTAGGATACGTGATATAAAAAACTTCTGGGATCTGGAATTTTATAACAAAGTTGGGATTTGCTATATGAAGGACTTCGATTTGAGCTTCGTTGTTTCACACATTGCATTAAAAAATATCGCGGTTTGTAATTGGTAGGCCTCATATGACCTTTGACCTTGACATGTTGACTTTGAACCTCATAAACAAATGAGGTTGAATGTAGTATCCATAAAACTAAAGTTTGGTTCAATTGAACTAACTTTTCAATCCATGACATGCAAATGCAAATGGTGCAGGCCGCAGGCGGAGTGCTCATCTTTCTGTCATTGGCGGACGTCTGTTTACATTCCAGCATATGCCGTACCATTCTGGGGAGAGAGGCAAGCGAGGTAAAATTCCTTGCCCAAGTGCACACCACATTGGAGACAGCAGTGGGGATTCGAAACCCCCACAAACATTCTGCTTAGGAGCGAGTGCTGATCTACTGCACCACAGTGACTCTATTCAATGGCGTGCTAATGTTGCTGGTTAACCATTAAAACAGCACTTTTTATCGTATATTGGGAAAGAAATGGATTTGGAAGCTGACATTTCAGGACAACAATGAGAAAAAATATGGCCTTTCCTCTGTAATCAAAATTATACTACTTCTGATAAAATGGGGGGGTCAAAACACACCTTTCAACAAGAGTAGGATCTAGACTGACAATTATATATTGCACATTTGTATTCTATATTCAAGGTTTGTCTCTGATGCGTCATATGTGATGTGTCTGTTTTTGAGTTTGTGTAGCTTCCCCTGGCCCGCAATATGCAAATTAAGTGAGGGACAAGTTGGGTTTACTGATAAGTCTCCAATGTGAGGTAGTGAAAAATATCATACATATCATAGGTAATTCCTAGATTTGTAATTCACAAAGGAAAGCTCTTCAAAGTACAGAAAAGGTTAATCAAATAAGTGGGAGGACTTTTGGAACTTGAGACTGAAAGTCTAAGTAAACTGCATGCAATATTCATAGGCAGCTAAGAGCCGTATAACCAGGGTTTAACTACTGTCTCTGCCCTGCATCGTATAATCCGTCCTGATTTTCTGTTAATACCACACAAGTCAAAGATTAGGGAGAAAGGTGCTGTAATGTATAATAAGGAAGTTTTTTTGCTGGGTTTCAAAGTTACAATCATTGATGGGATGTCTTGAAAGTCTGAGTGGGGCTTGCGTGAACTAGTATGTGTCATGTGTATTTCAAAGGGGATAACCTTAAGTGTTTAGAGTTGAAATAGGGATGCTGGATTAAAACAGAAAATAAGCCAAACAAAATTAAAGGACAACCCAATTATAAAAAAAAAATTGCTGGATGAAAATAAAAACAATCGTATACAACACAAAAAAAAGATACAATTTTATCATCTATTTCATAAAAAAATTAGAAAAAAAAAACCATACTGCCAGAAGGGCATTAGATTTCTGTCAATCATAAGATATGAAAGGATTTGATTTGTATTGTTTTTTTTAATTTTCGGTTTTTTTGTTTTTTTTTAAATGCATTTTGTTCTTGCATTTCAAGGTTAGCGAATTATTAAATTGTGCTTTGTTGTTTGTTGTGATTATTGTTAATTCTGATATTGATTAGGTTGAGATTATTTTCACATAAAGCCATACAATTGAAAGATAAAAAGAGAAAGTTCATCAACCTCAAGTCACATCCCCTCTAATTTGGGCCCCTGAATGTGCATAACTGGAATGTATTGTAAATTCTAAGCAGACAATGGACATTTGAAATTTCCCAACTGAAATTACTGAAAATGTCAATGCGTTCCATACCCTTTGGTTGATGAAAAAAGAAAATCAAAAAGTCCTGAATGAAATTGCATATCCATATTTCATGCTATCACTAGTCAGGTTCGTTAACAAACAATTTTTCATGATTATGCGGGACAGGCGGACAAAAGCGTCAAATTGTTTGTGGCACTTCCTTAGGTCCTTACTATCAAATTTGGAAGTGGAGCCCAAATATCGGGGCACTCTGTACGTAGATAGAGGCGTTTTTCAAAATGGCGCCAACATCATGTAAAATGGCTTAATATGGTTGGAAAACGTAATTAAGGTCCTTAGCAATGCTAATCTACTAGTAGTTAATAGGGATAATAGTTGTCTGAGGTCATACAAGTATCGTGAGTCACAAAGATCATCTGATAGAGGGTGCTTCAAAATGGGCCGCAAAATTCCAATGTAAAAATGGCTTAGTATGGGTTGAAAGAGTCATTTTAAGAGTCATACCAAGCTATGGCTAGTTGTTAATAGCGTATATAATTGTTCTGAGCCATACCCGTACCTGTGGTCACAAAGGATCATCTGATAGAGGGCACTAGCAGATCTCGGTATCCAAAAAGAGATCAACAGGGTCCGTTTCAAAAAACAAGTATTGGAACGTTCCTGCAGGCTCAATTAATGAAAAGAACTGATGGGAAAAACAATATATTGCTTTCAAACAGGACTGCGGATCTACTTAAGGGGATTTACATGTGCTTACGAAGGTGATGCAACTATCCGGCTAAAGCCGCCAGTAATTATTGCAAGGACATCTTCAATTCAATGGATTCCCCTTCAAGGTTCATTTCAGGTGGTATGTGTCACAGGAGTCAACGATGTCAACCTTAGATCTATTGTTCCATGATGTTAATAGGAGCCAATTTAAAGGACCACAAGTGACTTGATTCGCAGGCATGTCTCACTATTCCCAACGTATTCATTTCAAATTTAAGGAAAGATCATCAGCTGCACCAGCAAACGTTATCGGGATTCAACAGACCAGATGAGCCACACTGCTTTGTATTTGATGAAATAATATTAATACACAGACAAGATAAAGAAGTTGATCACCAGTTTTATGGACTTAGGTCTCAGTGTAAGCTATGTTCGGATTGCGGTTGAAACCTCAGATTGCATGCGTCTGCAATGATTTTGGGAAAAGGGTGTTGTTTTCATTCCCAGTTCATGGAATGTTTACATGTTGGTGCCCTAGACAGGCATAGACCCACAATCCAACGCTCTAGCGCACAGGATTCTTTCCATGGCCACTGCAATCATGTGTTTCAGTCTCGACAAAGGCTAATATGGGATGCAACCGAATGCACTCGGCTCCCTTATTAGGATGCAGATGCACCACACACTACCTTGACAGGATACGCTGTGCAAGCGGTTGCCTTCTCCAAACCAGTGTATCTTTTCCAGAGGCTCCACCTAATATTGAGAGAGTAGAGAGCCATCTACAAGAAGCATAGATTCGAGAGAAGCAGTGGGGGAGCATGCGATTCTTATACTAGAAAAATGGCACTAGCAAAAGGTGAAAATGTGGCTTGGGCAGCTTTCCAAGCCTCTCTGGAACAATATCGATCAATCGTAAAGAGAAAGCCCTCACTCAGCTCTTACCACGTTTCTGTGAGAAAGCAGCTACAGTAGCCATGGTCAAACACGGGATGAACATGCTACGCCAAACTACAGATCCTTAACTCAGGTCAGATACCAGTTATTGCAAGGATGCACCTCTTTATTGCCCTTGCCAAAGTTCATTCAGTGCACTGCATAACCATGGTGAGGACAAATACACTGTAATGCTTGGAGATCTCCATATTCGAACTGGCAATGTGGAAAAACATTGGCAGACTATTTAGTGGCTATGGTGGACTACAGCACTTACAAATGACAGGTGTTGCTCAAAGGCACAGCAGACTCCTTCCTTAAGGCTTCCCATCTTACCAGAAACAGAACGGACATTAAGTCAGTGCACTGGATTTATCTAAGCTACAGAAGCATGCACTCATGCGACAGAAGGTCCTTGTAGTGAGGATCCATAGAGACAAGACATGAATACCAAGAGTCCAACATTTCAATATTGGGACACCATCCTCAACATGGGAGGTCAGGGCCTCATTTTTGGCAGAGCTCATCGTGAACAAAACTTTCCTTTTTAATATGTGGAAGCACTCAAGGCTATTGTTCAGTTTTTGTGCTCTCAAATCACCAGAAGCTTATGCCCGATGGTTTTACAATACACAATCCGTGAAATGCAGCGCCGTCCCTCATCTATTAGTTGTGAGTTTGAAGAGGCATGGCCACTGGACTGTTAAGAGAAGACAATGAATAGGTTCTCTCCAATGCCGATAGACAGGCTCACGAACAAAATAATGTTCTGTAAAGGGTGCTGATGGTTGCAGGGTGCAATTGGACTAACTCCCAAAATCCATCTGCCTTTTAGGGAAAATGGATGGGAGAGGTCCGGAGCATGCACGACTTCTTAAAGAGTTCGAAAGCGAATTCATACATGTTCGGCTGGAGAGAGATGTTATATCATGAAGAGAAGAAGAAGAAAGAAGAAACGTTTCGATACACAGGTTTAACTTTCACCACAACAAGTATTAGCTTTGAATCAGCATCAGTATATGGGGAATCCATTCTTAGAGGACACTTGAACTCCTTGATTGGACACCCGCAATGTTATGGATGAGTCTGTAGTCGGCACAGTTCGCTCAATTGAATCTTTGGGCCAAGGAGCAATACAACAATACTGCAAGGACTGTTATGTAGAGGGGGGGGGGGGGGGGGTGGGTCCGTACACACTGTCTATTCATGAACCAATCAGGGAAAAGGCCTCTCCCTCTCTTCAAATGTCCTTGAAGAATGCACCAAAGCAGACCGAGAAGACTGCAATGCTCAGGGATGACGTTGCACTTTTTCTCCCGATCTATATCGTGATTCAAATAGAGAGGGGGATATGTTAGCGCATTCTTCGAAAACAAGATCATCCATAAACACCATCATTATATGATGCGGCAAGCTTTTGGCGCTATTTCCTGTTAAATCTGATCTATTAAGAAGTTTGAGAAGAGGACCAGAAAGGATCTTCCAACTACCTGTGATGTTTTAAAGTCTGGATGGCGCGCTGTTTTTTTATAGTTACAGCTTCTGTCACAGCTAATGTGGACAGCCACATTTGACAAATATGGAAAAGTATTTGTGCCTCACATCTTAAGGCCAATTGAGAATTCTGACAGAGTTGATGTTGTATGGATACTTACACCACTAGGCGTATCAAGATCCACACGTGAAAAGCGAGGCAGAGGCATTCGCCGGAAAGTTGAGGGTCACAATAAAGATCCCAGGAAATGGAAAGACTTTCTGAGTGAACGCCACTAACAGCAAGAACTCTTTGCATTCCTCTCTACAAGGTTTCAACATTGGATGCCCAATTGGGAAAGAGATCGTCATTACATCTGGCACTTCTGTAGTCAGCACAGGTATCAACCACCAAATGTACGAGCGCGATCACGAGGAAGCCGATACACAATTACTAATTCATATACAGGATGCTTAGAAACTGGTTCTTACTACATGCGAAGTACGCACTGAGGGAACACGATGTTTTGTGATCCTCATTGGTAAATTGCACCATCTACTCAACTTGAATCCAGCAGCAGACATCTGGTGCTTTTGGTATCGGCAAACAATTTTCATACTACAATGTTATTATAACATCGTCAATGCTCTTGGTAAAAACAGATCTCTAGCCCTTCCTGTATTTTCCAGTTTCCCTGGCTTCTGACCTACATCAGGCCTTCCCGAAAGGGAAGAAACACCAGCTCGGAAAGACCTGAAATTGTTACCCTGAGTATTTGTGAACCCAAGCTTTTACTTACATGGCACTCAACCCTTTTGCTTCAGGGATCAGGAAATCACCTCATTCGCCGGCTTTTGGAACGAGTAAGATTGTACTTTCATGACAAGGCTTGTCACCTTGAGATATCAAATGAGGCACTTAAGGAGGGAGTGTTCTGTCAAAAGAACATTCCATGGGAGACATTCCTCCCACCCAGGATGATCTACTACAACAGATTAGCTGTTTGTCCACTAGCGAGATTCCCAGTTTCAGGAGGAAAGTATTGCCTAGAGGATAAGCCTCAGACGGAAAATGTCCCTACGCAAAAATTATTCTTAGCCGGCAAGCAATATTCACATTATTAATAAAACCAACCTCACACGGCAAGTATAAACGCACGGAGAAATCTGTTTATAGCCAATTAGCATATTGATCGATCAATATCATCTTATTGACTGGGATCGCAGTTTATTTATTCATTGTCCACTTCAAATTTACGGCCAGATAATGGGTTAGTCTGGGACTGACAATAGGGCATTGAGTACCATTACGGGATTACATTGGTGTGATGTTAACTTAAAAGTACGCCCGCGGAAGGAAAGGTCAGTGTGTATTTTAGATAAACAAGACTTGACACAGAACAATTTTTATAACCGTGCGAAAGTTAAATCGTTCCCTCCGACGCACTATATTCCTCGGAAACTGGGCATCCAGCCCTACCAGGCTGGTATCTGGACCACCAGTGAATTGCCCAAGCAACACACTCCATCACCTGAGGGGGTGTGTGGGGGTGATGGGGGTGGGACACAGGCAGGGGAAAAACCATTGGATTCCCATCTGGATTACCCTTCCTGTTTCATCCAAAGCTTGCAGTGAACTTGTAAAGTGCAGGTGTAGAGTTAAACGTGGTTGCAGTGGCATGTGTGGGTGCAAAAAAGCAAACTGGAAATGTACAGAACTTTGTGACTGTTTTTTCCCATTAGCCATAGGTATTGAAGATAATACTCGTTTCAATGTGCTTTACACACATCAGTGTGTTTGAATTTTTTTGTGCAACTCAAATCTGTCGCAATGCTAATAATTTTAGTGTCAGTACCTCATTGTAATGAATTTTGGCGGCCATTTTGAATACAGCGCCCTCAGTAATGATATCCTACTAAGCCATGGACATATGTCATGACCTCAATATACTACAATTACTAAGAAATACTTTTTAATGTACTTAATTAGTGCTCTTAGGTGACCACAATAACCATAATTGTCCATTCTATGAGTATTTTGGCGGCCATTTTGAAAAACGCCCCCTAGCTGCCTACATAATTCTCCGATATTTGGGCTCCCCTTCTAAATTCATTATTTATGTCCTTAGGAAGTACCAAAAAAATTTTGGTGCTTTTGTCCGGGCTGTCCGCATCATTTTGTTAACGTACCTGACTACACCCATTACTGAGAATATCAAACCATACCTAAAGATTTCTGTTGGGAAAGGGTACTCAATGTTTCTGGAGTTCAAGCTTTATCACTTAAAATATTACAATTTTTTATGGCATGTGGAACAAAATAATCAATTTTGAATTCTGATTTTGAACCACTCATTTTTGTGTCACCTGCCTAAGCAGGAAGACACATAGGGATCACTCTGTCCACTGTTGTCTGTTGTTGTTGATGTCTGTTGTCTGTTGTTGTTGTCTGTTGTGAAAAAGGGTTAACATTTGCCTATAATATCCACATACTTTGATGGATTTAAACCAAACTCGAGTCATAGGTGCAGCATGGGATCCCTCATTTGTTGATGAGGTCAAAGGTCACATACCAAGGTCAAAGGACATGTGAGGTCAAGTTGTAAGATAGGCTGAAAATGTAAAATTGACCTCATTTGAAAAGTTGAAGTTCAATTGGGACCAAACTTGAATCAAAGGTGCACCATGGGATCCCTCATTTGTTGATGAGGTCAAAGGTCACATACCAAGGTCAAAGGTCATGTGAGGTCAAGTTGTAAGATAGGATGAAAATGTAAAATTGACCTCATTTGAAAAGTTGAAGTTCAATTGCAACCAAACTTGGTTTATGGAGTTTATATGCAAACCCTCATTTGTTTATGAGGTCCAAGGTCACATATCAAGGTCAAAGGTCATGCTAGGCCTATCATTCACTAACCGCGACGGCAGGCGACACACAAGCAGTCCGAGGACCGATGTATTTTCTATCATAAATTATTAAAGTAGTTTTAATCCCCGTGATATAAGAATTCCCATTGTGTATTCAATCCAGTTCTACTTGTTTCTTTCAAAACTTGATTATCCTTTTGAAATATCATGAAAGAAGAGTTCTTGATATCATTAATTGGACCAACAGGGATTCAATTCTTTAATTCATCTTGTTTCTAGTGTTTTTTTATTCATGTCTCTTAAAAGTTTTTGACAATTCTATTCATACTGAGAGGTTGTATCTTTATCCGGGAAAATCAATATGACTTTTGTGTAGTGAGGATTGAGGCCAACTGCCTCACATGAAGATCAATCACCATTCATGTGATTTAATCAATTCTTTGATGTGAACCATTAACCTATTGATATACATAAACAAAACATGTTTATGTACATCAATACATATGTTCACTAAGTATTGCCGTGAATGTGAGGTGAATCTGGCCACCCCGTTAGCGGGACAACACCAGATTCAAAACTTTGGTTTAACTACCCAACTGCATAGAAAGTAGAAACCAATGGTATTCACCAAAGTTGTTCAGAATGATCTTGAATTTTGTCATTTGGGAAGTTTTAGGGATAAAGTCAAAGTCATCTTGGGGGAAATGATCTGCTAACTTCACAGAAATTAGTTTTGAATTTAATGCATATAGCAATATTGGTTTCTTCCTGGCAAATGCCAAATTAAATAAATAATCAATCATTGTTTTCTTCTCTATGTTAGAGGTTAAAAGTCATTAGATCTGTTTGTCAAGCAGGCTTTAAAATTGAAAGTGCTATCAAATGAAAATGCATTTTCAATCACAACTTGGAACAAAGTTTTAACATGACTTCATCCATTTGTAATTTCAAAGGTCAACTGTCTTCTAGTGGATGAACGATTTAAAGCACTACTGAGCTACTTTACCATTCGTGCTCTAGTTTTTTGGACAGTATTTTACCTGAATTATCAACTTATAGGGAGTAATTCAACTATAATGGTCTTTTTGTTGTGACGTCTGCAAAGCTGGGGGCACACTTAGTGTTTACTTTGGTATGTGTGTATATCTATCTGGGATATGTAACCCTAAACATATTGCCCACTGTATCCTCATACATGTGCACATTTTTATGGCACTTGATGTAATGGTGTTAGGTATAATGCCCCACAAGTTACCCCCTTTGAAGAGTGGAATCAAAGATCATCTAAAGGTCATTAGAGGTCATGGCCCAGAAATAGTCAGAATATGAAATTGCTTGGTTTATCCACATATGTCAATCAATTTTCATGACTCTTGGATACAATGATCCTTTAGTATTGTCCCACATTTCGGTGACCTCATGTGACCTTTGTCCCCATTCCCAAACCGAGATGGCAGACACCATTACTGTGGCCCGGAACACTCTCCCCGGAAAACAAAGTGGTTCTATGAATGTTTTTGCATCAGGGTTGTTTTTGAATAGTTTGTACTTTGGGGTCTGAACCTATAGAACCTAGCAATAAAATTGAACGTTTTTATCGGTTACTTTCGGTGCTCGCAGACAATGAAGTGAACACGCAATCACGGCCACGGGAGCATTCCATTTTTCCCACAATGGCATATTCGATGATTTTTCGAAAGAAAAGTCTGAGAATTTCAAACCCTCGTTTTCAATTTTACGAACGACTCCAATTTTTTTTTTAATTTTAGAAACAATATACGACTTTATCGACCGCCGTAACAACACATTTATATTGAAGGTTGTATTTTTATTATCTGGCTTATTTTTATATAGGCATACAACAACCCAAATTAGATATGGATCGTCTATGCCTAAATCATAAAAATTCATGCTAATCACATGTAATTGAAAGGCTGTATATCCTATAGTACAATCCACCGATTCCATACTAATCCTTAATTACGAGAGGCAACACAATATGACTTTCCAATATGGCTCCATATGGCCATTTAAGATTCTTAGATGACTTTTTGGTAGATTTGCACGTTGCTCCAAATGTGGAAAAAGTGCTCACTTTTTTTCGACTTTTTGTCTTTATTCCAAAGAGTGAAAACATTTTACTTGTCATCCCAAATAGTACCATACTCTAGGGTTAGGACACCTTACCTTTCCAACTTTATAATCATTATAAGATTATTTTTACTCCCAATTTCAAGTGGAATCATTTTCTGGAATTGGAAAGTAAGTTGGTCAAATGAATAATTGTCATTTCCATAGATGATAAACTTCAACTTATGAACGTTCTAAAAGGAGCCATTTCTTATGATTTTTTTGTCTTAAGGTGTATCATATCAAAGGAATCATCAATATCATAACCTCTGCTTTTTGCTTGATCACGTCACTTTTTTTTGACTTTGGCTTTTTTTTCTTTTCCTTCATGATTTTTCCTATTATTTCCCTCCCCGGTCCGTCTTACTTCCTTTCCTCTTTAGTCTTTTTCCTTTCTTCCATCCGTTTCTTTCGTTATGTCTTTTTCTCTCTATCCTCCTTCCCGTGCTTTTTTTCCCTCCTCTACCTTTTACACCTCCTTTATATATTCCCTCGGTCTGGGCCCGCCTTTCTCTGTTCTTCCTTTCACTCTTTCCTCTCCCCTTCCTTCCTTCCCTTCCTTCCTGCCTTCCCTCCTTCCCTCCTTCCCTATCCCCCCTCCTTCCTTCCTTCTTCCTTCCTTCCCCTCCGTCCCTCCTTCCTGCTTCCTATTAACATGTTTGTTTTGTCCCCGTTTGTCTTGTCTTTTTATGTGACCTGTAATCGTTGTGATATTTTATTTTGCATACATTGTAGCACTTAAAAGGCCACTGCGCCTTCACGCCCTGCTTTTAGCATTGACCTCGATCTTCACATTCACGTTGCACTTTATTTTCTATTATGCAATGCTTGGTAAATATTTGCTGTTTGTACTTTCTTTATCATATTGAACTTAATAACCTGTCTTGCATGGTTTCTTGTCGTGTCACTGCGGGGATGCTGCAGTTCACATAAAATTGATGATTGATTGATGTTGATTGATTTCGTGATCCCAGCACCTCACCTTTTGTTTATGGTCACTAGATATGCACACAAAAGGTTATTTTCCAAAAATTTAAGTTGATTCTACTATGTATTTTGATGTTATGAGAAATGTCTGTATCACGGTGCCCCATAGGTCACTGTTTGTAATTTCTGTCCGTTTTACGGAGCAGAAAATACAAAATAAGAATTTCTTCCAGAGTAGATTAATTTGCTGGTAAGATAGGCACACATATATGGCTTAGGCCCCTGGTTCGGGTGATTAAAAATCTCAATTTTTTAGGTGTAAGTCGGGGGGACAAGGCCTTTGGATCACATACAAAACTGCTCCTTTAATCATCTTATTTTTGCGGCTTTTCAATTTCACTTTGCAGACAAAAGCCATTAAATCAGGTTTGGTCACATATGGGTGTATTTATATATCTCAAAAATTATAGATTAAAAGAATTTGTAATGGAGTAGATGTTCATACCTATGGGATACGAACATATTCCCAAATGCATAAAATTCAGTGCTAATCAATTGCAACTGAGATGCTGTTCTAATCCTCTAGCGCATCGACTAGGAGCCCTTGGTATTAACGTTTGCAGCAATAGATCACAACATTTTCAAAAGAATCAGTGCATGTCACATAAGAAAAACCACATCTCCATGTTGACAGCCTTAAAGGAGTGTCCATCAACAAAATACATTGCGGTCCTTGGGACAACTAGTGTCACCCTGCTGTCCTGTTGTGAATGATAGGCCTCACATGACCTTTGACCTTGACATATGACCTTTGACCTCATAAACAAATGAGGGTTTGCGTGTAATATCCGTAAACCAAATTTGGGTCCAATTGAACTTCAACTTTCCAAATGAGGTCAATTTTACATTTTCAACCTATCTTACAACTTGACCTCACATGACCTTTGACCTTGGTTTATGACCTTTGATCTCATCAGCAAATGCACCTATGACTCAATTTTGGTTTAAATCCAATGAAGTATGTCGATATTACAGGCAAATGTTAACCCTTTTTCACAACAGACAACACTCAACAGACAACATACTACAACATCACCATCAACAACAGACAACAACAGTGGACGAAGTGATCCCAATGTCTTTCTGCCTTATGGCAGTTGACAAAAAAATCATGCATACTGAAACGAAGAAGTCAAAACAAATTACATGTAACATTGTGTGAAACATCCAGAAGAAAATCATATATAGTTTATTTTTACTGACTGCTATAGCTGATGGCAGTGACATCACTCCTAGCATTTATTGTTCACCTGACTCACATACTCTTAGAACCAAGGATGTTATTAGGGGTGGGCAAGTTACAACTTTTTTTTTTTAATCGAGTGGATTCTATGGCCATTTTGGCTCCTGAAAATGAATCTAGCAATCTTTTTCACTGAAGATATAGTTTTGGGTTGGTTCTATAGATTTTAAGTTTTGTACATAAAGTCAATGGGATTTTGAGGTTAAATAGTTATTGGATAAGATTTGCCACATAAAACTAATGACAACTATGAAACATCACATTGCTAGGTATCTTAACCTCCCTTTGACAACCATAAGATTTGTAAACCGATAGATTTTCCAAATAACCAAGTTCATGAATTGTCTAGAACAAAGAAAAAATGTCTTTACCTTGCAATATTTTAGTCATTCAATAGCACAGCTACAACTTCACTACTTGTTTAAATTATTTATCGAAACCGGAATACACCTCTTTACACCAAGAGTTGCCTGCTACACCCATGCACATGCTGGTATAAAACACCCCGTAACCATTCACAGTATAGGCAGTTATGTAACTGTTTAACAAGGCTTTAGGACCTTACAACAATAGACTCCTTGCAATTTTTCACTCACTCACAAACTAGTGGTCTTGTTTTGGTTGTTCTGTGCATTTTTGCCTTGCTGCATTGAAAAGAATTTTTTGAATATTTTCTGGCATTGAGAATCTATTTGCTAATTTTTTCTTTGACATTATTTGCCTTTTAAACTGATAAGCCACCTATTTGGTGATTTTTGTAGCAAATCGAGGATGAAGCTCATGGTTCATTTTTTTTGTTTTCCAACATAGCAGAAAAGCCGATAGGACTTGCAATGTACAAAACTTTAAACTCCACGGAACCACCAAAAATTATCTTGTTTGAAAAAGCCTTGGCCTGATTCATTTTCAGGAGGCTCAAACTGGCCATATAATATTCTCGTTTTTACACAGAGATTTGTAAAAAAAGTTCATACTGCCCACCTAATGTTATATAGACCGGATAAGCAGTCCTTCATGTGCAGTGTAACCATTTTTAGGGGCCGCTGATATGTTGGCTTTTGTGCGCATTTACAATCACAATACTGATGTTGTGGTGTGTACCATGGGTGCTTTATTATAGGCCATAATAGGGGTTTGTGTGATTTGAGGCACAATAATAATGTGATCATGGGCAAGGTGCATTTTCACATGTATCCATGAATATTGCCTTGGACCCATAATTTCTTTCATCCCACAGACTTTACATGTTCTGGTTTTGCCTTTCTGCAATGCGCTTGAATGGCAAGAAAATGAGCGAGTGAAATAACCTGTTACAAAAGGTGAATTTTTTTTTTTATATGCTTACCTTTCAATATAAAACATAGGCTTAATTTTAATATCTATACGAAACTAGAAATTTCACATCTTTGACCAAAGAAATCATTCTCAGCTTAATTCCTTTCAGACTGGATTTTTTTGATAGAAAGCTTATCATCAGTGCAAAAATAAAAATGTTCATATTTTTTAGAACACCTGATATGTGAAATAATCTTGTTGCACATTTAAATCTTTATTAAATGTCACACACTTACCTATTAAAAAAAAGTGACCAGCCCAATTCTGGCTTTTGAGTGACAATACAGAGGAGAATTTAAAAATACATTTAAGTACACATATGTACATATTAAAATATTACACACAGACATCAAACAGTTCAAGTTTTAAGTTCAGAATCTATTCAATTCATACTAAGTTTTAATATTTCAAATTTAATAAAATTTCATGTGGATTTTATCATAGTGAACGGGCAGTAGTCAAGATATTATTGGCAAATTTAGCAACCTAGCGACCACAGTCACCATTACTTAAAACCTTGAATGATAATTATCAATGATAATGTTGACTTTTGGAATGTTTGGATTTTGCTATTAATTTTGTTATGCAGCTAAGCTCTACTTTCATTGTATTAAGGACATACATAAAACACTTATCCTTGATACAATTATCTCACATAAAATACAATCATACAATAGTGTGGTTAAAATGTACACACAGTGCTATTTGTTTGGCAAGCATATTACTATAGGATTAGGCTGGACTCAATCTTTAACAATTTATTTTTACAGGACTGAGTCGCAAGAACACAAGTGAAAACAGATGCCCTAAAAATGGGCATAATTTTAAAAAGAGAGTGTTATAATGTATACATCTTTGGGTAAATCCCATGTAATCGAAAGTTGTTGCTTACTTTCTCTGTCACTTGTGCATGACATTTCCAAGTTCAAGGGAGAAGCAGGTGATATGTGTACAGAATCAAAAATGTGGAAATGCAATTTTTTTAGCGCTTTTCAAATTAAACCTGAACTATGTACATTCCATATAACTATTAAGTTAGGAACAAAAACACCAATAGTGAAAAAATGAAGTATTTGTCATAAACCGTCTCCCAAAATAGATCAACATCACAGCATTACGACTCAAAATCTACAACTAAACGCCTGACTTGTGGTTTACCATACAGAATAACAAAGAGCAACAATTTTTTGATTTGAATGTTGAGGTCACACTGTAAATGATCCGGCATGGTGCACAATATTATGCTTATATATCTGGGACCATGAAACGGCTTTTTTGATCTCAAGTCTGAATTTTGATACACACTATGAAATTACAGAATCAGATAAATAGTACTGCCTTGTCTTTAATACACAATTTCAAAGCAATCACTTTGCATGT